>NEWO01000059.1:2458701-2496036 GCA_003013225.1 Phalaenopsis aphrodite | reverse complement strand
AACATTTATCAGTCCTTATGGTACTTTTGCTTTAAGAAGAATGCCCTCTGGTTTATGTAATTCCCCTTCTACATTTCAAAGATGTATGATGATAATTTTTTGTGATTTAATTGAAAAAGGGATTGAAGTCTTTATATATGACTTTTCAGTTTTTGGAGCTTCATTTAACTAATGTTTAGAACATTTATTTAAAGTTCTTAAGCGTTGTGAAGAAACAAATTTAGTCCTTAACTGGGAAAAATGTCAATTATGGTAGCATGAAGAATTGTATTAGGTCATCAAATATCAGAAAATGGTATGAAAGTAGATCCTACTAAACTTGAAGTGATTGCTAATTTACCTTATCCAACAAATGTAAGGGATATTAGGAGTTTTATAAGACATGCGAGATTCTACAGGCGATATATTAAGGACTTTTCTAAGATTGCTAAGCCTTTTATGTCATTTACTGGAGAAAGATGCAATTTTCAATTTTGATAAGGAATCCCTAAAAGCTTTTAAATTATTAAAAGAAAAATTAATCACTACACCAACTATAGTTTCACCAAATTGGGAAAACCCTTTTGAACTTGGTGTCATGCAAGTAATTATGTTAGTAGAGCTGTTTTAGGACAAAGATATGATAAAATTTTCAAAGTTATTTACTATGCTAGTAAAACTCTTAATGAAACTCAAATTAATTATACAACAACTAAAAAAGAGCTATAGTTATAGTATATACCCTTGATAAATTTATATCATATTTGATTGGAACTCATTGTATAGTGCATACAATTCATTCTGCTATTAAGTACTTAATGAAAAAGAAGGATACTAAACCGAGACTTATAAAATGGATTCTTCTTTTACAAAAATTTGATTTTAAAATAGTAGTCGGAAGGGAACTGAAAATAAAATTGCTGATCATTTGTCCAGGCTTGAATTAGGAAAACCACTCTATTTTGAAAATGAAATTAATGAACATTTTCCATATAAAAAATTGTTCACTATAAATGAGTGGCATGTTTCGTGGTATGTCGATATTGTGAACTATATTTTTAGTGATCTTAAACCCTATGGAATAACATACCAACAAAAGAGGAAATTTATTTCTGAAGTTGACTTATTTTTGGGAAGACCCATAGTTATATAAATAAGGAAAGGATCTGATTATTCAAAGATGTGTGCCATTAGAAGAAACTTATGAAATTATCCAAAAATATCCTAATTTTGATTTTGAGGGACATTTTGGTGTTGATAAAACAACATACAAAATTCTACAATCTGGATTTTATTAGACTACAATTTTTAGAGATGTTAGTGCTTATATCAAAACTTGTGATAGATGTCAAAGAGTAGGCAATATTTCTAGAAGAAATGAGATGCCCCTCAATTATATGCTAGAAGTTGAAATATTTGATGTTTGAGGATTAGATTTCATGGGACCATTTATGCAATTTTTTGGAAATTTATATATTTTGTTAGTAGTGGACTATAAATCCAAATGGATAGAAGTTGTTGCCTTACCTTGATGTGATGCTCAAAGTGTTGCAAAATTTTTTAAAATGAACATATTTTGTAGATTTGGGATGCCGAGAGTTTTCATTAATGATGGGGGAAGTCATTTCAGAAATGTCATTATGGAGAAGTTATTAAAGAAATATCATATAAATCATAGGATTGCTACTGCTTGTCATCCTCAGACAAGCGGTTTGGGTGAATTATCCAATCAGGAAATTAAAAGAATTATGTAAAAATCTATGAATCTAACAAAAATGGATTAGTCAGTCAAACTTGACTATGCTTTGTAGGCTTATAGGACTGCATATAGAACTCTCATATGAATTTCCCCATATATGCTAATATTTGAGAAAGCTTGTCACTTACCAGTTGAACTTGAGCATAAAACATATTGAGCTATTAAAGAGTTTAAATATAATTTAAAAGATGCTAGTGAAAAAAGATTGTTACAATTAAATGAGCTTGAAGAGATAAGGAAAGAATCTTATGAGAGTGTTAAGACTTATAAAGAAAAGATGAAAACGTGACATGATCAAAAGATTCTTACTAAAAATTTTTAGCCAGGGAAACAAGTTTTGCCATATAATGCAAGGTTAAGATTATTTCCAGACAAACATAAGTCCAGGTAGATGGGCCCATTTGTTATCATAAAATTGTATCCTTATGGAACTGTGGATATTAAAGATCCTAATTCTAAGAACATTTTTAAAGTGAATGGACATAGACTGAAACCTTATTATATAAAGGATCAATATAAATATAATGATGGAATGATGTTGGGCCAACCAGAATGAACACTGGTTACATCGGGCTGACGATGTAAAATCAAGTGCTTTGTGGGAGGCAACCCATAGTTATCAGTGTTTATGCTTTGATTGCTGTTTTGAGTCTGATTAAGAAATTTGGGGTAGTATTTTTGAGTTTATTATGTGCTAGTAATGATTTTTAGACTTCATTTAATGACCTAGACATGTTAGAATGAGAATTTGGACGTTAAGTTGACTGGTGCAAAAATGTGCACTGGCCCTTAAGCGCCAGATCTGACGCTTAAGCGCGGAAATTTAGTCACATGTGCAAATTTTGCTTTCTAGAAGGTGTAACTGCAATTTAGTTGGAATAAACGTGTCTTGGTAGTTTCTAGTCGTTCTTAGAAGTTATGAGAGGGAATTAGGCCTATAAATATAAAGGCTTTGTGAAGGAATTTCACCTCGGATTATTTTTATCCCTAAAAGTCTAAGAAAGAGAGGTTTAGAGAAAATGTCTTCATGGGGGATGGAGTTTAAGAAGAAGGAGCACAATATCTCATAAATTGGTATAAAAATGTGTACATAAAGACTATATATTTTAGGTGTATCAGTACCCCTAGTGTGAAAATTTATTATATAATTCATAAATAATTGCATTTTTTCACACTAGAAACTAAATATAATTTGAGACATATTTTCTAACAAAATTTTAGATATTAAAATTACATGTAATTGTGGGTCGGGTTAAAAAGCATCAGCTGATGAGTCATCTCTTATAAGTAAGGAAGCTAAATAACACATGCAAGCAAAAAGATCAGAAATCATCACATGCTCCCCGATAGTGGTACATGTGTGTGCACATAGAGGCACGACTTTCTATAGAAAAACATCCTAACACACTTCCATACATATGAAACATACAGTCACACCACAGACATAATGCAAAAGAAGCATATATGGCTAGGGCAACCAATCCAACAAAGAACAATAGTCAGATATCAAAAAAACTACATAACAACCTAAATCTTATCCTAGCACATTATCTACCGAGAAAGGGCACTAACATAGTATCTAAGTGTGGGATAAGTCTGGGTATAGTATGAATTTGAAGTGGTTTTCATGTCGTCGCCGTCCTAATGATTTGAATGATCTAAAAAGTGTCACAAATAGGGGTGATACAAGTTTGATCAATTGGATCCTTAGCACTATCATACTCATGTCAATCATGATGACTTAACTTGCATTTCTCATCGTGATTGACCCAACAAGCAATATTTGTATACATCACGACTGACATGGGGTCAGTCACCTACTAAGTCTGACTCGCTATCTATGCAAATGCAAGTGAAAACAATCAAATGACAGAAGTAACGAGCGTGTCGTGAAGACAGTGACTCAGGAAAAATGGGTGCACGATAGAGGTGGCGACCCATGACCCAACGATGGGTATGTCGTGGAGGCAGGGGCCCGAGAAATTAGTGTATTATGGAGGCAGTGACCCAATGATGGGCATGTCGTGGAGGAAGGGGCCCAAAAAATCGGTGTGTCGTGGAGGCAGTGACCCGAGAATGGGCGTGTCGTGGAGGCAGGGGCTCGAGAAATTGGTGTGTCGTGGAGGAAGTGACCCGAGGATAAGCGTGTCGTGGAGGCAGGAGCCCAAGAAGTGATTATGCCATGGAGGCAGAGACCGGAAGGGTGGGCGTGTCGTAGAGACAGTGACTCAAGATATGGGTATGCCGTGAAGGCAGTGATTCGAAGATGTATGATACATGCAAATGATAATGATAATGCAAGGTAACACATAAAAGATGTAATGCATCATACAAGCAAGCAAACATCTATATGCAAACAAATATACAAAATGATCCAAAAAGCATAGAAGCTTGTAAGTTATCAGTAAGTCGAGTCGTGGTGGCCAGTCGAGCCAAAGTGCACGGTTGACCAGGTCAGGTCGGCGATAGAACCAAAGTGATCAATCGACGTGCCGAGGCTGCCGGTCAAAGCAAAGTGAGATGCTCACCGGGCTGAGGCTGTCGGTAAGAGCAAACTAAGATGTTCACTGAATCGGGGCGGCTAGTCAGAGCGAAGTGAGATGCAAACATGCACAAAGAAAAATGAATGCAATATAAAGCAAACCAACATGCAGATAGCCAACCAAGCTTGTATTAGCGATCTCACCTGAGAAACCTAAGGTTTGGACCCTTTGATGTACACCATCGCCGCCTTTGGCTTTAGTGAAGAAATGTGGAGAGTTTCTTCCTGGATCTTTTAGGGGAAAACTCTCCACAGCATCGTGAAATAGGCTAGCTACAAATTTTTTTCCATTTCACGAACTTGTCCATACTTTGCGAAGTCAGCCAACCACAAAGCTTCTCTCGCATTGCTAAGTCTGGCCACCCAGTTTCTCCAAGTAAACTAGGGAATCCAAAGAAAGGGGAGTGAGAGACTCCGACTTCTTGAGACTTGTGCTAAGGCTCACAACAAAGGGGAGACACATGGCTCTACGAAGGGTTTTTGGCCACGTATGGAAAATCCTAACTAAAGACTTGCTCTAGGAAGACCAATGATCCACCACATAGGCACACCATTGACGCAAACTTAAGTAGTCGCGCTCACCCCGTGTTCAATCGAACTCACGCTGGAAACCACTAACCCTAAGGCTAACTAGGAGTTTCAGAGAAATCTCACGACCGTGAAGGTTGCGGACGTGTTCACTATGTATGTTCCAGGCCCGCTTCCTCACTAGTACTGTCCCAAGACGTGCACCTCACAACGATTGAAGGAGCTAATGAGGTATGTAAAGTACCCAAAATAGAAAATTTTTGGCACAGAAAAATGTGACAAAAATGTACCTTCATGAGATAGGTCGGACGAGACTATGTACCTCAATGTCGTCACCGCAATAACTTGGTTGGAGCTTCGACAAGAGAAAGGAAGCAAACACCTATGTGAAGGTATCCCTATGAAAGGGAGATTCAAGTCAGGAGAGGAAGCACCGGCACACGCCATCCCACAAGGAAAGTGGTCAATAGGAGGAAGGCCGACGAAATCCGGATGTCGACAGGACATCACCAGCAGACTTGCCGGTGTGGGATCAGACCGAGGAGGGAGGAGACAACCAACAAAGTTTCGACGGTGGCAAGGAGACAAGGAAGGGTTGCAGGAGCTTCAGCTATTCCACATAAGGGAGAGGAAGTTACGGTACCTGGAGCTTTACAGCATGAGGGAGATCAGGTGAGGGAGAATGTTAGCGGGGCGTGCTAGCCAGAGAAGAAATGACGTCAAGAGTTTCGCGCGCTGGATCTGGTTTGGGGCGTGAGGAAAAGGTCGTTGGAGAGTGCAACGTGAAGGAAAGGTTGACGGAGAGCTTCGTTGGCAGAAGCGTCAGCAGCAGGGCCGATGTGGATTTGGGTCTGGACCGCGTCATGGAGCTATACACGCGAAGGTGGGTTAGGGCACGAGGGTTTGTAATCCTGCGGGAGAGAGGCATAGCGTAGTTTTTATATTTTTATAATAATAATAATAATAATAATAATAATAATAATAATATTATTATTATTATTATTATTATTATTATTATTATTATTATCATTCGCACATTTTTAGTTCGTACACTACCTCGCAACGAATTGAATGTTCATTCTGGCTAAAATCGACATTCCGGACGCATTAAACAATCTGTTTCATCATTTGAGATCATTCAAACTCCCTTTTAGGATTCGTTTGGGGCAACTTCTACGTTGTAGGATAAGCTGCTTATTCTAAAACGTGGCCCAAAGATCGACCGCGGGGGTCGACCAACGACCTACGTTTAGTGTAAAAACTCAAACACAGTTTCAAATAAGCTGGCAAAACTAGCGAAACAAACGGTATGACGGCGTTTTGAAAACTCCAAAACGCCGCCCGCACTTATAAGATGCCCCAAACGAACCCCTAGACAATCGGGGTAAAATAGTAGAGAAATGGACGTCCGTTCTAGGTGAAATCGACGTCCCAGACACTCTCGCATGATCTATTTCGTCATTTGCGACTATCTGGACAACTTCGTTGACAGACTGGCATATTATAACTAGTTTAACGCTTGGCACAGTGAATAATATTTACAATTCAATCGAAGTCGTTTGACGAGCAAAATGTCTACCAGCCTTTGGCTAAAGGAAAGCCAAAGCCTAGCAGGATGATACGGGTGATATGCCCCTCAACATGCACCAAAAGATTTGAAATAAATGTATAGCGCTACAAGAATCAGCACATGCATCAAGCAAGGTTTCATAGCGCTCAAGCGGACATCTCACACTTGCGACATTAAAAATTGATGCCAACAATTAGAAAAGGTAGATGGGGTTGAATTCTATGTACTAAAGTTTTACTTATCACCATTGAGATAATTGCTTAAGACAGATGAGTCTAACTTGATCCCATGTAGCCTTTTCCTGAGTTTTGGCAATCCAAGCAATGGTAGTTGAAGATAAAGTAAAGGGCCAGGTCCTTCCCTCCAAAAATAACTCTGGATTGCCCCAATCTCCCTCAAAATAATGTCCCTCTTGGTGATATGCAAGTTTTTAATATTAAAATGTGATTTGCAGGCTCTGAATTTGCTCATACCTAAGGCATTTCTCTATCTCATGAAAGGGGTATGCTTAATTTATAGAATCCAAATTAAAAATAAAAAATAAATCTAAATCACTCTTGATCGAACGACCAAGAGATATCTCCTTAATTAAACTACGTTTGAAGAACATTTGACTACATTAATGATATTAAAATTGAGAGATCTTAGTCTTGTTATAAATTTATTTGATTTGAAATTGACCTTCCAATTGTGCCTCAAAATCCTTCAAAAATGGATTCATAATTTAAATTTGATTTTACTCGAATTTGATTGATTTCGGTGTCGTTAAGTTCATCTCACCAAACCAATCATTTTAATTCTAAATTTACTAAAATCAACTGATCAGTTTAATTCTAAAGTTACAAAACTCAAATTCCAAATGACTTTTAATCAAAATATAAATATTTTTTTGCTCAAAAAATTCTCTTGAGATCTATGTCAAGCCTTAGATACGTGTTGCATAATGGAAATGTATTGATTTTGCTCACCATTCCTAGACTCCTATAAAGAGGTTGGGTTCCCAAATTCCCCCAACGCTTAGGTGCCAGCCTCCTTAAACAATCACCCATCTATTTCTTCAGATAAAAGACCAAAATCCTACTCTTCTAAAAAATTGAAGTTTTAATTCAAATTAAATTTTAAAAAATAGTTTCGGCTGCAATGAATGAATAAGAGATTAGGAAAATTTTTTGAACACTTTTCTCACCGCTACTCTACTCGAGGGGGTGGGAGAATTTTTTTCAAAAACATGAAAAACCTATGATATGCACCACAAGCCAACCTGTGCACAAATTTTCATGTCAACAAATCAGCGAGAGCTGTAGAATGCCACTCATGAACTGGGTACCGATCAGACCGCAAGACTAATTTCAGCGAGTAGAACTTCAATGATGAGAAGAAAAAGGACAAGAAAAGAACAGAAGCAGAGATTAATTCCACAGCTATGTCATCCTCCATATATTTACTTGGGAGAAAAAAAAAACAACTTTTCTGATTACAGTATTAGACTCGACCATTACTAAAGCTGATATCCCAACCAACAAAGTAAAACCTCAAACCTCTGTGCAGTTTCCAAAACCTAAAACCTAAGAAACCTTGAAAAAGAGGAAGAAAGAAGGAAAAGTAACTCATGAAGGAACCACAGTTATCTGCCTAAGCGGATGCAGAGTCTCAGGACCTCCAGCATGCCTCACAAAACCAGACGGAGAGAAAAACCTCCGATGACATTCGCATAAAATTCTAACTCCACGATTATCAGAGCACTCGTATAAATACCCATCAATCTTCTCTCCCTCGGCGCCTCGAGTAGAGACCAAAGCTCTCTGCTTTGGACTTAAAGCAGTTTTAGTTCGTCTTTTGGTATGAGTGGATGATTTTTTCTGTCCTAACAACATTTTTCTGGATTTTGAACTACGCGTAGGACTTGCTCGACTGACATCAATTGAATGGCTTCTTGATTCATTGCTACTGCTGCTTTCTCCTGAAAAATAAAACAATGTTATAAGT
This sequence comes from Phalaenopsis aphrodite, assembly GCA_003013225.1. NCBI lineage: Eukaryota > Viridiplantae > Streptophyta > Magnoliopsida > Asparagales > Orchidaceae > Phalaenopsis > Phalaenopsis aphrodite. The sequence continues at coordinate 2,487,672 of NEWO01000059.1, read as the reverse complement.
AAATGCTTAACAGCAATTCTAATGACAATTCATATGTTAAAAATTGTTCTTTCTTTCCAACTTTAGACCTAATATTCCTAAAAAAGAAATAACTTTCCACATTAAGTTCATATTTGCTACCATTTCCTAATAACACATCTCTAACCGAAATACTAAGCTCAGCTTGGTAAAAAAACTTTTTTTTCACAGAGAGAATGCAAAATGGGTATCAAAATAAACGAATGCAATCAATCCCGGCCAAATATAAATTTACTAGGGTAAAGACCTAAATTTGATTTAAAAAGTTTCAATTTTTAATTATACCTTTAGCAGAAAAGCTCTGAAACACAGAAGTCCCGGAACTGCTACTTCCGGGCGAACTCGACCCAGAGCCACCTGCTACCTCCGGCTGCCAATCACCGGCAACAACTCGATCCATTTCCACCACTAAATCCCGATTCAAACTATTTTCAACACCATCCGATGAGCATGGTACCCAGCAGGGCACCATACAAGCATAGCAATAGCCATTAGTCTGCTGAAAAATAACAGGCATCATCTGTAAACCATATTGCACAATACCGTCCTCCACTTTTCCCTTCTTCTCTTCCACTTCCTCGTCGCTCACCTGCACCCGCTCAGTTGACCCATCGTCACCGGAGTTCCGTCCAAGTGAAATCTCTAGTCCTAACTCCATCGCCTCCGACGAATCCGTCACCACCGGCGGCGCCACCGCACGCCGTTCTAATTGTCCCATCAAATCCAACTCCATCTCAACGATTTCCCCTGCGAAGAAAGTTTTTTTTGTGAAAGTAGAGGCGCTATGGAGACTTTTTTATATAGGACCTCTGCTCCTCCAAGCTGGTGACACGTTGTAAGCTCCAGAGCGAAGCAAGGGGTTGCGTGGGAAAGAGAGGATTTTGAAAGATCAGCTGCGAGGTGTCAAACAGCGCTAAAAGGATTGGGACGTACTGTTTGAGAGCACGAGTATTAAATTTTAATAAGCGTGGCTTGTTGCTGATTCGGTTTTTAACTTCTTGCTGTGAACGGTGGCGAGAGATGAAGGACGCGTGGTTGGCAGTTGGTTACCGTGACTGAGACACGTGGGGTAAGAAGATGGCTCTTGCAGTATCATATCCACGTGGCGTTCTTGGAGGCGGTTGAAGCGGGACGTGACCGGATCCACCTGTTGGGCATGCGGATTTCGAAAGTTGTGAGCAAGTGGGGTCTTGGGTTTCTTCTTCGAGCCGCAGTTCTTTTGTCTTTTTCCTGAAAAATATCTCGCTCCCTCAATTCTGTTTTTCTTTTCGATTTCAACTTCTTTTTTTTAATTCCTCTAGATACAATGCCGGTTTTGAGGCAGCTTATCAGTGCAGTGGATGTTTTAAAAACACCAATAAATTGTTTATTTGGCGCGTATGGATCGTGATATGAAATCGCTCAGCATCGATAGTTCATTATTCACGGCGGTACTTTGGACCCAGCTTTCCGCATTTCGTTCGAGCGTATCACCCTCCAGCCCCTCGTCCCCTCATTCCCGATCCCGTCCCAACTTCGCTTCTCCTCTTCGATCTGTCTCGGGCACTTTACCCTTCTCCCGCGATTTTCTCCCAACCCGTCCTAATCGCGGTTCAGGTCGAAGAGCCTCCAGGCAATACGAGATTTTCTCGCAACCCTTGGCAAATGAAAGGACCCTTTGCGCTCGAAGCTCTCCAACACTCGAATTGCAGTACCCTTGGCAGACAAAAAGATTGGCAGACAAAAAGACTCAAGGTAAGAGGATCGAAGCTCTCCTTCAGCCCTTCTATCAATACCTTTCCCGTCCACTGTAAGCATTTTTTGACATCCTGACTCAGACGAAATGATCCAAGGAGTAAGAGGACTGAAGATCTCTTTCAGCCCTTCTCTTCTCAACACCTTCTCCGTCCGCTATAAGCATTTTTTGGCCTCTCGTTCACTGTAAGCATTATTTCATCAAGAAAAAGTTGTCTTGATTTATGTTTTCTGGATGATTTTTCTTTTTTTGGAATTTAGGTTTGCTCTATAATATAGTGGCTACTTTTGGATTTGAGGTTTGTTCTATTTCTTAGTTCAAGAGATTGATTATTAGAGAAATGGTTGTGAAATCCATTTTTCTATGCTAGGTCTGTTTTCAACGCCTTTGTGTTGGCGAGAGTATTGACTGCTTATTATGTTCGTCTGAGATTTTATTTAGAGTAATTTACCACAAAGTATTCTTTCTGTTTATTTAGTTTTTTTCTGTTGATTTGGTTTTTTCTGTTTATTTAGTTGGATTTCATTTTGACAAACCATTTTTTTTATTCAAACTAGTAAATTACATTTCTTCATAAGAATTGAACTACAAAGCATGTGAATATTAACATAGAGTGGCATTTCACATTTTAACACAATTTATCATCATAAATTAAAGGCTTTTTTGGGATTACTCTTGTTTTTGTTTTTTCATGAGTATTTTTTATGCGCAACACTTCAATTATTTGGCATTGGACTAATAGCTTTCATGGCAGAGATATACTTGTTCCAGAGATCCATTTCTTCTTCTTTCCATGTTCGAAATGGTTGTTTATGCTCTAATAGTCTGGTGCTTTATTTCTTTTTCATAAGCCACAATGGTTTTTTTTTTGGCTTTTCTCATTTGAGGTGATTTGTAATTAATGTTTTTCATCAAAGTCACTCAAAACTTGACTTCTTATTATTAGTGTTTTTAATGTTTTCCATATAGTCTGTTTGTACTGAATTTATTTTCCATGTATTGATTTTTCATAGCTCCATCAACTGGTCATTGAGGATGGTTTCAGTTCTCAATGTACTCATTCCCTTGAAGCATCCTTGATATCATAAATGTTCCTTATATTAGAATGGTTTCTAGTGAACTTTAATTGATTATTGAGTTGAACTGTAATTGTGATTGTTGGCGGTTTGATGGTTCTTAGGTTTTATTTTATTGCGTTGCGTAGAAATTGATGTATCTTTTATTTTGTCTGGGTTTATTAGAACTGTCTTCTATATTTTGTACGTTGAGCAAATTGCAACTTGTTTTTTAATTTTTTTGTTTACTTACAATTTTTACTTGTAATTATATTTTAAGTTCCTTATGGTTCCAACATGTCTAAGGCGAATGAAGGGGGTCTATCTCCTATGTGTGATAAGGAAGTTACAAATATTTTTTAAAATCTTTATATTAAAGAAGTAGAACTCGAAAATAGGCCAACAAAATATTTTAACAAGTAAAGTTGGCAAAATATTGCGAAGAGGTTCAAAGAATTGACTGACAGGGATTACGACGTGCTAAAATTCAAAAACGAATGAGATCAATTGAAAAAGGAATGGAAAATTTGGAAGGAGCTGAAACATGGATCTACCAGGTTGGGTTGGGATCCCATTAAGCGGACAATCGATGCTCCAGATGAATGGTGGGTTGAGAAATTAGAGGTAATTTTTACACTCAATTTTTTAATTCTCATAATGTTTTGGTTTAACAAATAATCTATTTAAACCCCCTCCTTAATACAATGTTACAGGCAATGCCGACAACGAAGAAATATAAGAAGTACAAAAATTGTCCCAGACTTTGAAGAAAAACTTGACATAATGTTTAAGGGGGTCGTCGCGACGGGAAAACATGCATTCAACCCTAGTGAGATGAGTTTTGCAGGCATGTCACATGGCTTTTTACCTGAGCAGTTGACAGCTAATGAATAAGTGTGTAGTATTAACCAGAGGGAGATGGGGAAGTCCAGTTCAATGTCAAAGAAGCCCAGGCTTGGTAGGAGGAAGAAAGAAAAATACATTTTTGTAAAAACTTCCTTCGATCGACTCTTTAATGCTTTTAGAGCTCCACCACTTGCTCCACTCGCTGAGAACAACATCTTAGAATGTGTTGGAGCTTTGGATTCTCTTCATGAAGTAGTTGCTAACATGTGATTTTATACAAAGTGTGTGAAAAAACTCGAGGATCTTACCCGTAGACAAATATTCATGGAGTTGCGGCCAAAATTTTACGACTAATATTTGCGTCTTTTGGTGGATGAAAGAGTTTTTTATGTGTTGTTATTTGTAGCTTTTGTTGTGTTATGTACTTCTAAATGGATCATTTTAATATTTTGATCTTTGTAGTCATGTTTTTTTTAGTGTACTTCTGAATGATTCATGTTTTTTATAAGTTGATCTTTGTACATTTTTTATTTGTTGTGTAATTTGTAGGCCTTGATGTTTTCATTGTTTATTTTTTGCTCCTACTATGTCTTAACAATATCTTTAACACTTACATTTTTTTAGGATGGATCCGCGACAGAAACGTCGTAAAAGAATGACATGGGTTGCAGTTATTGCAATATTATTGTTGGAGTATTACCGATCCAGTAGTGTTCGCATACCCCGCATGATGTCCAGCTTTGTTGGGGATAAATGGGTGGGTGAGATGCTTTCTGGACATCCAATAAAGTTCAGCAACATATTTAGAATGACTGCACCTATATTAATGGATCTCCTTCATGAGTTATCTCTGAAACACGAATCCTAAGGTTCTTCTAGTCCAGTGACCCCTAAGGTTCTTGTAGAACAATGAATAAGGAGGTGTTGATTATAACACTTACATTCTATCACAAAATGAATCAATTAGAGGAGTTATGAAGAGATTTCAACATTTATCAGAAACAATTAATCATTGCTTCTTCAAAGGCGTACAGGCACTTGTTTGCTTAGCAGCTCAAATCATTAAGCTAGAGGATCTATCATTTGTTAGTACTCCAGAACAAATTGCCAACGAACCTCGTTACATGCCTTATTTCAAGGTAACTATCAGTTTATTCACGTTACTTTCAAAATATAATTAGTTTTTAAAAGTATAAAACAGAGTTGCATAGGTGCAATCGACGGTACTTAAGTTGATGCCCGACTACCCAGCCACAATAAGGTGATGTACATTGGTCGGAGTGGTTCAACAACTCAAAATGTCATGGTCATATGTGACTTCAACATGTGTTTCACTTTTTTTAAGGCGAGCTGGAATGAGAGTGCACATAACAGTCAAATATTCTCCTTTGCAATTAAGAATAGATCACAATGTTTCCCCCACCCGCCTTCAGGTTTGTTTTGCTTTGTAAACGCACTAATTATATGCATAATTGTCATTAACAGTGCCTTTCGTAACAGGAAAATATTATTTAGTTAATGTTAAATATCCTATGCAGAGTGGCTACCTGAAGCCCCATCCGGACACCAGATACCATATTCCTGATTTTGAGAGAGCAAGTAGCACCATCCGTGGCAGAAAAGAAATGTTTAATAAACGTCACTCATCTTTATGTGGGGTAATTGAAAGAATATTTGGGGTTTGGAAGAAGAAAATGGTCATCCTATGTGATACGTCATCTTATTCATTTCAAAAGCAGGTGCATATTTTGGTGGCCACAATGACACTTCATAACTTCATCCGAAGACATCCCACTCAATCAGATACAGACTTCAGTATGACTGACAATGATGAACTGAATGTCTCCGAAGAACCTTCAGAATTTGTGGTTGGGCATTGATGGCGGGTAGATTTAATGTGTAAATTTGGTAAATATTTTTCAATATTATGAAATTACACACGACGGATATATAATAAATATGTAATATAATCCCAACAAAAATACCTTTTATGAAAATAATTTATCTTTTAAGACTCTTTTTAAACTGTCAAATCCCCGTTGAAATCAACACAAGTATACGTATTGCTCAATTAATAAAGGGCTCTAATGGAGTCCTAGATATCGATCCAACAGAGAAGTTGGAAAATCCTTTAAGTAAGTTTTTGAAATTATTTTATAATTTAAAAATACAAAAATAAAAATAAAAGTAAAGTGTTAAGTTTCAATATTAACTTTTAAAATAAATGTTATTTAAAATGCAGTTGAAAAAGAAAGTTAACTAACTAAGAACTAACTTTCAAAAGTAAAATTATGAAAGCTAAACAAAGTTTTTGTTTTGACAAAAATTTTAAATTTAAGAAAGTATCTTTCCCCTTTACAATAAGTATATGGATTTTGAAGAAATTAAAATCATTTGAAAATATATATAAAAATTATTTTGTGTCAAATAGGAGCAATCCTATTCTTTACCCTCTTTCGAGTGTTACAAAAAACATTGACTAATCCAGAGTTTGGTCTCTAATTACGTGGTTTGGCTAGGAGGATACCGACTGCCACTCTAGAGCTCCCACTACTCCCTCACCTAAGGGCTAACAATCTCGCATCATTTTCCAATCAACTAGACCAAATTGAGGATTTTAATTTGTCACCTTAAAATCTCTAATTCTACATCCAACAAAGTTTATTTCCCTATTTATTTGCACCCAATCCCATGGTTGACATACTCTTCCATGAAATCAAATGTGATTCTCCTATGTTATAGGAAGCATATCCTTTCTCAGAACATATGCCACTCAACAAGTTTTAACATTTCAGTTGGTCAGATCGAAATGTAAATGAAGATTGGAGTTCAAATCATCACAAATTATTAACATTTAAAACTGAAGAAAACAAAATAAATTCTTCATAAAACCATATCTCAAAGTAGGGAGAAGGATAGGAAAACTACTCGGAATTCATGAGAAGGATACGAAAAATCACAAATTTCATATATAAAAACAAGTTTACAAAACAAAAGAAATAAAAGACGCAACTTATCTCACAATCCTTCCCAAGCAAATCCCTAGAAATTCTCTCCAAGCTTTTATCTCTTTACAATTCCACTTAATTCTCTCTTAGAAGTGTAATGAAAAAGAAAATTTTCACTTTCTCTCTGCTCTTACAACCCTAGAAGAAAATCTCCTACTCTCTCTCCTCTTGCCTCTCACGCCAACTTTCTCTCTCTTCCTTTCTCCTCTCTTTCTCGTCTCCCCTTCTTATTTCCCTTTCAACTCTATGAAGGCCCCTCTTTTATTTTGGACTACCTCCTTTGAAAAAGAATTCAAAATTTCCCTCCAAAAGTCAACTCTTTTGAATTCAAAAGATGTGTCATTTGTTCCAAGAGACATATTCTTTCATAAAAGAACCTTTTAAAGTATCTAGATGCATTGAATTACTCCAATAGGTGTGTAGAGCAAGTGTCTCATTGAAAATTAGAGCAAAATTTGTCTCGAACCGCCTTAATTTGCAAAAAGTCATCTCTGACGCATCAAGCACCATTCTGGCGCTTCATGCACTAGTTCTCTATCAAACGGCCTTAATTCGCGCAAAATGTCTAGATGCATTGAATTAATCCAATAGGTGTGTAGAAAAGTGTCCCTTTGAAAATTTGAGCAAAATTCATCTTGAACCACCTTAATTTGCAAAAAGTCGTCTATGGCACTTCAAGCGTCGATCTGACGCATCATGCGTCAGTTCTCTGTCAAACGGTGCATCATGTGTCGATCTGGCCATCATGCGCTAACATCCCAAAATTCACTGTTTTGGTTCTAAATTTTGTACTTTTTGTAATTTTTGCTCCAAATGCCTAAAAATTATATACATGTAATGAAAACATGAAAATACCCTTCTTTATAGTGCAATATCACCAAAAATAAGCATAAAATATGTGCTTAAAACAGTATGTTATTTTGGTGTATCAAAATCCTTCAAATTTAAATGTTACTTATCCTCAAGTGACACTTTTTATTACATAAAAGAATATGACTTATGAAAAAGATTAACTTATAACTTCTATATGTTAGTTTAATAAATATAATAGCAAAATTTAAGAAAAACACTTAATAACTTAGATTCAAACTCTAAGTTTAAGAATACTTAGTAATCAAATTTAAGATTTATGAATCTCTATTCATTTCAAGAAGAATTGCAATTTCGCATATTAAGGATATTTAGAACATTCATATGAAAAATAACTTCATTAAAAGTTTACTGGTAATGCTACTAATACTCCAATATAAGTTTAGAAAAATTTAATAAAGCTCCTTTCTTAAGTTGATTCAAGTGAAGCCAATTTTTTATTAGACATTTTCTCAAGCTTCTCCTCATTTTTTTTTCTTTTCTTTTCTTTTCCTTTTTTTACCTTTAGAATCTTTTCTTTTTTTTTCTTTTTTAAATGAGGATTACTATACCTGGATTGCCTTTAAAAATTTTGAACTTCACTATTCTCTTCATAAAGTTAAAACTCTATACCTTTCTTCCTTTTATAAATTCGAATTAGTTTATGATTTTTCATAATGTCTCATTCTTTTCTTCTTACATGAAACTCTAAAATTCTTAATCCTTAAAAAATACAACATCCTTTACTTTAAATAGAAAAATATAGTTTTATCCTATCATACCAAATGTCTTTAACTTTAGAATTGACCTTCATTATTAAAAAATTTTTACCTAAATTTACCACAATATTTATAAACATAAGTATAGTCATTTAAAGTTAAATATTAATATCTCAGGCCATGTTAAATTAATTTTTTTTCTACAAAAATATAGTTAATTAAGGACAAATAAAATTTAGTTTACTTCTTTTCAAAATAAATTTGTACTTCCCCCCAAACTTAAGTTTTTAAGTGATTCTAAAAATATTTTTAGTATAAATTTAGTAGGTGAAACAAAACAGTAAATGCATGAAAATAAAAACTCACCTGTAGAGAATTTATGACTATCAAACTGGGTTCTTGTATACTGCAGGTACTAACTATATAACTTCACAGAGGCTTTAAAGCATTAAATAAAACATAAAATATTCTAAAGAACTTGTTGAGAATTAAAAACAGAAATACAAAAACTGAAAAACTAAAATGAAAATACTAAAAATATAGAAAAAGTAAAAGTATACAACTACTTTACAGATTCAGTTAACCACACAACATAAAAGTTTTTACTGCAACGAGTTTTAAATAAAAGTTCATCACAATACAATCATAAATAACAAACAAACATCAAAACACACTAAACTAAACTCATAAATATCAATCCTCATCTCCTTTCTCATCATTATCAGAATCTTCTTCTTCTCCTCCTTCTTCTTCATCATGAATAGGAGCACAAGGAGTGAAACTGGGGCAAGCAGGAAAGTCCACATTAGGTTCGCCCCTAAGATGTCTTACCATAGCATTTTCAAAATCAATATCATGTTGAACTCTGCTCTACTAATTTTCATCATTATAAGCATTTCTTGCTCCTATATCTCCCAATTGTGCTTGAATATTAATTATGTCCATTTGTTGAATCATCAGTTGGTCCATAATTCCTTCAAGTGATGCAGATCGAGAAGTAGATGCCCCTACAGCAGCTGTAGAGGGCATATCTCTTCTTCCACCTCTAAATTCAACAAACGATTCCACTCTCTGAATCATATGTCTCCAAATCAGATTTTGTGGCTGTAATCTTTCTTCATTTCTATGGGACTCTACTCCTGATTGTTCACATAGAGCGAAAATCAGGGCAGGGTATCCCAAACCACCAATTATAGAACTACCAGCTATTCTTCGAGCACGCCGAACTATAAGTGCACCAACATCTATTGCTTTCATGTTCTGAATGCAATAGTTTGGTACAACTCTATCTTTTGTAACATCAATCGAATGATTTGTTGGCAACAATCTGGCAGAAATGAAGTGGTGCTATACTTTTGACTGCATAGTCAACATGGAAGCATGGAAGTTAACTATCTTGTTATTCTTAATCTCCACTCTCCTCTTCCATCAGTCAAAAATGCAATCATTTCATCCGGTGATGAATCAGTCATCACGAATGCAGCATATTCATTAAAAAATACACCCCTTAACCCATAAAAGTATTGATCAGATCAGCAGTAAATTCAACTTGTTTACCTCTAACTAGTATATGGTCATCACCAGTGAACCTCAGGTTTGCATAAAACTCATGAACCATCAGGACAATTGCTACGGCAGTGAAGTAACAGAATCTTTCTCAGTTTCTGGCAAGAATCAGTCTCTCAATCTCGCCACTCGAGTTTGCAAATGCCCATTCTTGGATCATTTTTCTTTTCTCCATTTGAGTATTGTAACTGTACTGGGCTTTGAAACTAACAAATTTTCATGCATCAAAATCTTCGGACAGCCTTCCTCTATTAACTCTGGGAGCCATTTGAAAATTCTATGAAAATTTAAATAGTTAAAAATAAATTGCTAATTTAAAAATCTAACTCCTCAAGCAAGATTATTTGTTAAGAAACTTTTCACCATGAGTTTTCTTCAAACTTTTTCATAAAAAATCCCAAATTTTGAATCTCCTAAATCAATGGTGAAAATAAAAAAATTTTTATCTAAATTGAAGCTCTTATGAAGCAAAGATGAAATCTATGATTTTTAGCCTCTGAATCCTTCTTTTTCCTACAAAGTGATGCTCTAGACCAAGGCCTTGAGGTAGGAGACGAATTACACAACGAAAATGGAGATTGTTCATGCAATTTTGTGGTTTTCTATGTGATCTAGCATGTTTGGACCTTTGGTGCATCATGCGCCAATCTGACGCATCGTGCGCCCAGGCTCAATAAATTGTCGCATCATGCGTTAGAGCTTAAATTCACCATATTTCGGTTTTTGTGGAAAACTTTTTTGTACCACCTTACGTCAACCTTTATTTGACTCAAATAAATCTTTTTAAACATAATTAAACATCACACTAACACCAAACTTTCACAAACAACCAAAACTCACATTTTTATATAAAATTTGTGTTATTACAAACTAATATTTTTTAAGCCAACAAACATCAAATTCAATGTTCTAAAGCAAACCAACATCCTAACACTAAAATCTAAACATCAAAATTCAAAACATAAATAAAGACAGTGTTCACAAATAGAAAGGAAATGTAATACAATACAATAAAATAACTAAAACAAATAATATTGAACAAAAGTTTAGTGCATAAATTAAGTTCAAACATCTTCTTCACTATCATCCTCTTGGATATCTCCCATAGATTGGTAGTGCACATACAAATTGTAGAAGGGTCGATATGAAAATTTAGCAGTTGAATTTTCCTCTTCAATCCAAGAACTTTTCTTGAATATACATTCAAAACCATCTTCAATACACCCAGTAGGTTCAAAATGTTCATTTAGTCTTCAATCCAGATGATCCAGCATTTCAGTAATATTCCCAATCACATGCATGAGATTATGTATCTCTTTTTCAATTTTATTGATCTTCTTCAAAAGTTCACTCGAGTTGTAGTAGGGTTGAACAGGTGATGAATTCTGAGATTCTTGATCCATCAACAAATTTATATCATTTTCATTTCACATTTTAATACAGTTGCAATAGAGTTTTGGTTCCATCAGCTTCGAAGGAAGAAGTATTTTTTCCCAACTTTCATAAGGTACTTGCGATTGACTGCACAGTAGGAAAATAGTGGATGGATGTCCAAGTCCAGTTGCAGATCCATTGACAATCAAACTCAAAACCAATTTCAAAATAATAGGTCCAACATCAATAAGTTTTCTGGTTTGAATACAGTAATTTAGAATGACATTCTCCTTAATTACCTTACTTATGCTTGACCAAAGTAAAATATGTTGAGATTTTCAAACCTATTTTATACTGTTTTTGATGATATTGCACTTTAAAGAAAGGTATTTTTTATGTTTTGCTGCAAGAATGATGAATTAGGGGTCATTGGAGCAAAAAGATGAAAAAAGTAGCAAATTTGGAGCAAAAATGACCAAAATGTGAAGAATTGAACTAGGGCGCCGACGGCGCCATCGACCCCACCGACAACGAGATTTTCCCGAGACTCCAAAATTAATTCATTAAGAAGGTCCGCTGATGGTGCCCTCGAGGCCGTCGACGGCGAGCTCAGCGGTTATGACCAACTAGGCTTTTGATGAGGACAAATTTTGAAAGGATGCTTAGGCAACTCTTAGAAAAGCTCATCCACAACTTTAAAAGAAGATTTTGGCCGAAAATTGAGAAGACTCTAAAGTCTCTATAGATCTTGGAAGTTAGAGAGGTTCCATTAGTGTATAGAGAATTTACTAGAGTGTCAAAATTGTGAGGAATTCTTCGAGATATTGTAAGAGTGGAGGGAAAGTGAGAGATTTCTTCCTCCTTGCCTCTTTGAAGTGGAATTCTATGTGTTGTAAAGAAAGAAAGAGATTCTTAGGAACTTTTAGAAGTTTTCTTGGGGAGAAATCACAGATAAGTTTATTTATGGTTGTAGTTTGTATGACTTTCATTTTATATATGAATTCTGAGTTTTGTTGTGTTTTCCCCATGAAATCTGAGTAGTTTTTTCTGTCTTTCTCCTTGTCTTGAGATTTATGAAATGGTGATTTGAATTTATGAAGCCATGAAAATTTTTAAAAAATTATGATGATCTTTGCACTTTGATCTTAATTTACTTTCAATCTGGGCAATTGATTTGTTAAAATATGTTGAGTTTTCCAACTAAAGTGAAGATTACATCCAAGATTTAGGGAGGTCAAAGCCCTTGGAAGTTGGGTGAAAATAAATAGGGAAAAAAAATTATCGGGCGTAGAATTGGAGATTTTAGAGTAACAGACTAAAATCCCCAATTCGGTCCTATCATTTGGGTGCTGAAGTGTAGATGTTAGCCCTCAGGTGAGGGGAACGTGGGAGCTCCGAAGTGAGAGTCGGTATCCTTCCAGCGTAGCCATAGATTCAGTAAACAAGCATAAGATTAGTCAATGTTATTTATGTATGGAATAAAGGGAAAAGAATATGTATGCTCCAATTTGACACAATATAATTTGAACTAATTCACTTTATCCATTCAGTATAATTTCTTGACAAGGAGAAGGATATTTTCTTATATATTGAATATCACATTCGAACCTTCATTAGTATAATTAGTTATTTAATAGTTATTAAAATTACATATTTATTTCAATTGCCTATTAGTGACAGATAAGCGAATTGAGTTTTGTTGCTGTGATTAAAGTATTGTTTTTCTAAAATCTTAGTTCGTAGTTCTAATTTTACTCCCTGTGGGATCGATATCTAGGACTCCATTAGAGTCCTATATTACTTGAGCAATACGTATACTTGCGTTGATAAGTGTGACTTTACAATTATTTAATATTTATTACGTCCATATTTATTGAATCTATAACTGTTATTAAAGTTTTGGTACAGTTGCTGAGGAATTAAATTCTTTAGCAGCAGTATTAAATACTTATATTTTTAAGCATATATAAAGTCGTGGTCAAGTTTTTGGCGTCATTGTCGGGGAGTGAGTAAACAAAAATTACAATTAGAGTAACGGACAAATTAGGATTATTTGAAAATTTTTACTTGAATTGCAACTTACTTTCATATTTAATTAATTTTTATTACTGTGTAATGATTTCAAATTGTATGCATAAATTTGGACCTGAAAATCTTATACCCTATGATTCAGAATTAGAACACACTGTTAGAAAGATTAGAAGATTGAGAAGAGAACCTAGAAATTCTGATACAATGGAAAATAACCTGAACAATCAAGGAATAGAGAATGAACACCAACCTAGACCCCTACAAAATTATGCAAATCCTATAGCAGATGAAATTTACTTATCTATCCAAAATCCTAATGTAACTACTAATTCATTTGAGCTTAAACCTGCTATTATCCAAATGGTACAAAACAATCAATTCAGAGGTACACAAAATGAAGATCCTAATTTACACCTCGTCAGTTTTTTACAACTGTGTTACTTTTAAATATGACAGAGTCTCAAACGATGTTGTTAGACTTAGAGTTTTTCCTTTTTCACTGAGGGAAAAGGCTAAGATGTGGTTAAATTTGTTAGCACCAGGATCTATTAGAACTTGGGGAGATCTGACACAGAAATTTTTATCCAAATATTTCCCTCCATCCAAAACTACTAAACTTAGAAATGACTTAACATCATTCTGTCAAATTGATGGAGGGTCAACATATGAAGCTTGAGAGAGATTTAAAGATTTTCTTAGGAAATGCCCTCATCATTCATTACCAGATTGGTTGATAATTCAAACTTTTTATAATGGATTAGTGGGATCACTTAGATCGATTATAAATGTTACGGCTGGTAGTTCATTAATGTCAAAACATTTTGAAGAGGCTTATTCATTAATATAAGAGATGGCTACCAACAATTTTCAATGGCCCTCTGAAAGGGTAAATCCTAAAAGAGTAGCTAGTATCCATGATTCTGATGCAATATCTATGTTGGCTTCATAGATTGTTGCAATATCAAAGAAAATTAGATCATAGTGGGATGAATTATTCTTCAACACCTCCTATGATGGAAGAGAATTCATTTGGGCAATTTGTGGATGTTCAACCTTTATATGAGACTTTAAATGTTATTAATAGACCTAACAACCCTTATTCGAACTATTATAACCCAGGTTGGAAGATCATCCAAATTTTAATTGAAATAACAATTCTTCTACAAATTAAAAATGGGCGAACAACCCAGTGAACCCATTAAAAAATTCATCCAACCCAGGAAATGTTAATTATAAACCTTCTTATCCTCCAGGATTTAAAAGTAACACTCAAATTAAGGAGAAGAAGTTGTCTATGGAATAGCTGATATTAAACATGGGTCAACAATTATAGAATCAAGAATATCAATTATAAATTCAAGGAAATAAATTATAGAATCAAAGAACTGCTATTAAGAATATTGAAAACCAATTAGGGCATATCACTACTACGCTTAGTAACCGAACAATAGGAACTTTTCCTAGTACTGTGGAACCAAATTCTAAAGTGATACAATTACGAAGTGGAAAAGAATTGGAAACAAGAGTACAAAAAGAAACAGAAACTGAAAAAGAGAAATTGGATAATAAAAAAGAAAAGGATCATATATACCCAGATTTAGAATGTCCACTTACACCAATGAAAACTACTGTGGAGAAACCTCCACCACCGTTTTCTCAAAGATTGAAGCAACACAAACAGAATAAACAATTTTCCTAATTTTTAGAAATTCTTAAGAAGTTAACGGTGAATATTTCCTTCGTAGAAGCTTTAGAGCAAATGTCCAATCATGTGAAATTTATGAAAGATATTCTGAACAAGAAAAGAAAGTTTACAGATAACGAAATTGTTGAACTTAGCAAAGAGTGTAGTGCAATTATTCAGAAAAAGCTTTCTGAAAAATTAAAAGATTCTGGCAGTTTCACTATACCGTGTGTTATCGGTGAAAAATTTTATGGAAGAGCTTTATGTGATTTAGGAGCCAACATTATTCTTATGCCTCTATCAATTTTTAAAAGATTAGGATTAGGAGAAGTCTCACCTACTTCTGTAACTCTTCAGTTAGCGGATCGTTCAGTTACATATCCTAAGGGAGTTATAGAAGATGTGTTAATAAAAGTGGATAAATTTATCTTTCTTGTGGATTTCATAGTTTTAGATATAGAGGAAGATAAAGAAATACTTATTATTTTAGGGAGACCATTTTTAGCTACTAGAAAAGCTATGATAGATGTTCAAAAAAGATAATTAACGATGAGAGTTAACGATCAAGAAGTGACTTTTAACGTTGCGAAATCTATGAAATACCCTACTATTGAAAGAGATAATGAATGTTTTCGCATGAAAATTAGTGAACATCTATTGAAAGAACATTTTAAAGAACATTTTGAAGAGAAAAAATAATTTGAAGAGAGTGATGAAGTTATGTTGGACGAATTAGAAAATGAAGAATTTGATTATGTTTAGGAAAGATTTGAGATGTTGGATATTACGGAAAATGCTGATAAGAATCTATTCTCGTCAATTATAAAACCACCTGAACATGAGTTGAAAATATTGCCTAGCCACTTGAAGTATGTGTTTTTGGGAGACTCATCTACATTACCTGTTATTATATCTTTAGAATTAAATGATTTGCAAGAGAAAAGACAGTTAGATACATTGAAAAGATATAAGAAAGCTTTTGGTTGGACCTTAGCTGATATTAATGGAATCATTGCTTCGATCTGTATATGCATAGAATTATATTAGAAGAATAATATAAACCAAGAGTTGATCCACAAAGGAGATTAAATCCAATGATGAAAGAAGTAGTTAAGATGGAAATTTTGAAATGGTTAGACACTAGAATTATATATCCCATTTATGATAGTGTGTGGGTAAATCCAATTCATTGTGTTCCTAAGAAAGGAGGAGTGAGTGTTGAGACAAAAGAAAATAATGAATTAATACCTATGAGACAAGTTACTAGGTGACATATTTGCATTGATTATAGAAAATTAAACACTGCCACCAGGAAAGATCACTTCCCTTTACCCTTTTTAGATCAAATAGTATATAGACTTGCTGGGCACAAACATTGTTATTTTTTAGATGGATATTCCGGTTACCATCAAATTCCTATTGCTCTTGAGGATCCAGAAAAGACAACATTTACTAGTCCTTTTGAAACTTTTGCTTTTCAAAAAATGCCTTTCAGATTATGTAATGCACCTACAACATTCCAGAGATGTATGATGTCTATATTTAGTAAGTTAATTGATGATGGATTGGAAGTATTTATGGATGATTTCTTTATCTTTGGAACATCATTTGATGCATGCTTAAATTTTCTTAAAAAATTTTTAGAGTTATGTGAAAGAACTAATCTGGTTTTGAATTGGAAGAAATGTCAATTTATGGTTGCAGGAGGAATTGTGTTAGGGCATAAATATTTGAAAGATGGTATGGAAGCAGGCCCTGCAAAAATTTCAGTTATATCTAAACTAACACCTCCTATTAATGTAAGAGAGGTTAGGAGTTTTCTTGGACATGTTAGATTTTACAGGCGTTTTATTAAAGATTTTTCCAAAATTACCAAACCTCTATGCCAACTTTTAGAAAAGGACAAGAAATTTGAATTTACTGAAAGCTATTTAAATGCATTTGAGTTATTAAGGGAAAAATTAATCACAGCCCCTATTATAGTATCACCTAACTGGGAGAAACCATTTGAACTGATGTGTGATGCTAGTGATTATGCTATTGGAGCTGTTCTTAGGTAAAGGTATGAAAAGATTTTAAAGTTATATACTACACTAGTAAAACTCTTAATGGTGCACAAATTAACTATATTGTTACTGAAAAAGAGTTATTGGCCACTGTGTATGCTTTAGGTAAATTTAGATCTTATTTAGTTGGAGTTAGATGTGTTGTGCACACTGATCACTCTGCTATTAAATATCTAATGTAAAAGAAGGATGCCAAACCAAGGTTTATTTAATGGATACTTTTCATGCAAGAATTTGATCTTGTGGTTATTGATAGAGAGGGAACTGATAATCAAATTGCTGATCATTTGTTGAGATTAGAAAACCATGAATTATCTGACACTGACAATGAAATTACAGACAGTTTCCCTGATGAACAACTTTACAGTATTAATGGGAGGAAAATATCATGGTATGCTGATATTGTTAATTACATTATAAGTGATATTTTTCCACCTATGCTGACACTGCAACAACAAAGGAAGTTCATTCATGATGTGAAAGCATATTTTTGGGATGAGCCTTATTTATATAAACAATGTAAGGATCTGATTATGAGCAGATTTTTACCTTATGAAGAAACTGAGCTCATCATTCAGAAATGTCATGATTCTGAATTTGAAGGACATTTTGGGATTGATAAAACTGCTTATAAAATTTTACAAGTTGGATTTATTGGCCTACTATCTTTAGATATGTTTATGGACACATAAAAACTTGTGATCGATGTCAACGAGTAGAAAATATATCTAGAAGAAATGAAATGCATCTGAATTTCATGTTAGAAGTTGAGATCTTTGATGTTTGGGGATTAGATTTCTTGTGACCATTTATCCCTTCATTTGGAAACTTTTACATATTAATTGCAGTAAACTATGTTTCTAAGTGGATTGAAGCACAAGCTTTACCTCGTTGTGACGCTAAAAGTGTTTCAAGATTTTTAATGAAAAATATTTTCACTAGATATGAACTGCCTAGGATGATTATCACTGATGGAGGATCCCATTTTAGAAATAAATATATTCAGAGATTGGCAAAAAAGTTTAATATTATTCATAGAATCTCTACTGCCTATCATTCTCAGACCAGTAGGTTAGCTAAAGTTTCTAATAGAGAGATTAAACAATTACTTGAAAAAACTGTAAATCCTAGTAGAGTATATTGGTCCACTAGACTAGATACCGCATTATAGGCTTACAAGACTGCTTATAAAACTTCTATTGGAATGACTCCTTACAGACTGATTTTTGGAAAGACTTGTCACTTACTAGTAGAATTAGAGCATAAAGCATAATGGGCGATTAAATAATTCAATTATAATTTGAAAGATGCTGGTAAGAAGAGATTTTTACAGTTAAGTGAATTGAAAGAATTAAGAAATGAATCTTACGATAATGACAGAATTTATAAGGAGAAACTAAAGTTATGGCATGATCGGAAGATTACCCAAAAGAACTTTGAACCAGGACAAGAAGTTTCTCTTTACAATTCTAGACTGAAATTATTTCCTGGGAAATTGAAGTCTCGTTGGTTAGGACCCTTTCTGTGACTCAAGTTTATACTTACGGAGTTATTAAAATTGAAGATCAGAAGACTGGAAATAGATTTAAAGTAAATAGACACAAATTAAAACTGTATTTTGAGGATAAAAGTCCAAATTTTAAAGAGGTTTTAATGATCAGTCAACCTGAATAACACCTGAATAGGTCGGGCTGACGACGTTAAACCAAGCGCTTAATGGGAGGCAGCCCATATTTATCTTTATTTTTATTGCAATTATATTAGTTTTTATATGAAATTATCGTTAGTTTCTAGTAGTATTAAGCTCTACTACTCTTATTTACCCTTGAATCATCATAAGAATTGGATCCATAAAGAAAAATTGGAAAGCATTCGAACTAGAGCAAAACTGTGCAATTTTTGCCTTGGGCGCTGACGACAGCAGGTTTTTCTCGAGGGTCTAGGCAAAATAAATACAGAGGCTCGCCGACGGTGCCCTCAACCCCGCTGACGCGAGACCGACGAGATGGCGATTTCTGGAGTTTGAATGGTAGTTTTTTGTAGTTTCTGGTCAAAAATTACCCTTTTAAACTACCAAATTTGATCCCTAAAGTCATATTTCCCCAAAAACAAAGTGAAACTCCACCAATTTCATTCCTATGGCGTCCAATTCCCCTCATAACCTTAGAATGCGAGTTTTCAATCGGCAAAAGTTTATTAGTGCAGAAACGCAACGAATCTTCAAGAAGTTACTAACGAAGAAAAGATTGATCAAGGAACGAGGATTCATAAATCGAGGATTAAATAATCCCTCTACTGTAATTGAAGAGGCGATAATGCAGCGAAGATGGGAAGTGATGTGCTATACTACTGCCACCGTGGTTGTTCCTGTGGTGAAAGAATTTTATGCAAATTTACATGGAATCAACCAGTGAGTCATTTATGTACGAGGTAGATGGATCACTTTCACTCCTACATGAATCAATGAATTATGCATGATCGAGAATGTTCCTGTCTTCCACTATTCCAACTTCGTCGCAAGAAGAAACCAGATGAATGAAATTTACCAATATTTAACAGACGAAACTGAATACTGGGAAATAAGAGAAAACATGTATGTTAGTTTTTCCGCGATACTCCTAAATCCCGTTTCAAAACTCTAGCACTTTTTCATTTCTACGAAAATGTTACCGACAATGAGGATCGGTAAATTTTCTAAAGGCAATGTTATTTTGAATTAACACATCCAAAGGTGACTGCCGATCGATATTGGATCAATAATTGTGAAGTCGGTTTTGGGCCTTATCGTTCATGGATCAATTTATGGGCTCGGACACCCTTCCAAAATTTTCTCACTTTGCAGTCACTTCCAAGTATCCTACGAAAATTGTTAAAAGGCAACTCTACCTTGGAAGCCTTTGGACCCAACTGAGAGATTCCCAGCTTTTAAAGATGAAAATGACATGGCCATTATGGTAGATCAATCATCTCAGAATTTACTGCCAGTTAAACCCTTAATTCCTGATAAGACTCTGGTGATCCTGTGCAGAATCAAGAAATTAAAGAAGGAGGTACAAAATGTCATGAATGCAATTAATAATATCTCTGACTTCTTCGATCATCTAGACTGGAGGATGAAATAACATTTTGAGCACTCTAGACATTTAGAAGATAGTTTGATATGGTTGATGAGGAGGATGAAATTAATAGAAGAGGATTCTACTGAAGAATTTCCATTCCGACCCTTCTACAACCTCTTCGTTCATGTGGAATCAATGGGCAATCTCAGAGGAGAATCTAGTACTGAATCTGATGAATAGTAGATTTATATTACTACCTGTCTTTCTATCTATGTAATTTGATTTGAACTTTATATTTGCTTTGCTTTAGAATTATGCTTTTAGATCTCTGTATAGTTGAGACTAAGCATAGGATGTTTTGTTTTCAACGTTTTGAGTATTGTGGCTTAGATTACGACGTTGAATTAATGTATTGAGGTTGAGAAAATACCAAACTTAGGTGTGTTATGTAATGTATATTGTACCCCTTAGAATTTATATATACAAGTGATGTTTTGTGTTATGAAAGTTTATTTGTGATAAATACATCATTTAGTCACTTAAAATTATATCTATAATGATTAAAAGGATGTCGGTAAGGCTTGAAATTGATCAAAATCGCAAAAATCCAGGATTTGAACCAAAATGAGTAGAGCCCGCCGACGGCGCCGACGACGAATTTTTCCCGAGAGTTCAGTTTAAATTTCAATAGAGCGCATCGACGGAGCCATCGACCCCTCCGACGGCAAGATTGCAAAAAGAAACACCTTTAACTGTGATTTTGACCAGTCAACCACAACTATTCATCATCCCCTTCCTCCTAAAAATGCAATTTTCGACCTAGGGCTCGAGAGATCTTGGATTGGGAGGTGATGTCAAGGCTTTTTGACACCATATTTGATCATCTCTAGGTAAGAGCTTCACTTCAAGTTAAAAATATTTGATTTTCATCCTGGATTTCTTCCACATTAAGGAGATCCAAAAATTTTGAGAATGTGAAGAAAATTTGGGAAGAAATTCATGGAATTTAGTGTTGAACTCTTAGAATTACTTTTGGAAGCCATTATTTGCATATTTAAAGTATGTTTTAGAATTTTTCTATAATTTGATTAGATTGAAATGGCTCCACGTCAAAAGAGATGAATTAAGTTCGATGACTCTCTCTTCGTCAATGCAAAAGCTCAATCAAGATTTACTTCAGTATTTAAAGGAAAAAAGTGTATATAAGATTGAGTTTTTGAGAGTACGGGAGGAGAAATTGAACGAGTTATTGCCAAGCGAATGTGGGAAAACTTTTGTTACACCACCAATAAAGCTGATGCAAATGTTTTGAAGGAGTTCTACGCCAAGGTAATCCATTCTGAAGATGGAATCATTCAAGTGCAGGGATTTCCTGTTGAATTTAATGTCATCTGCATCAACACCTTTTACGAAGTCCCAGACTCTTATAGATACCAATATGAATCCTTCAATACTATGGAAGACCCCCTGAATGATGTGATCAACTTTCTCACTGATGGGAAAGGAATGTAGAAGATTAAACAATGAGAAAGGGTAAATTTTTCTGCTTCCATGTTGAATGCCACCTCTAAGGTGTGACACTATTTTATTTCCTATGCTCTGTTACCGACTTATCACCATAGTGAGGTAACTCAAGATAGAGCTATTCTGAATTTATGTATTCAGAATGATAGAACTATAAATGTGGGGAGAATGATTTTTAAGAATATATTGACTACTGCAAAGAGTGAGACAAGTGGAGGTATAGGACATCCTGGCCTTATTTATGCACTTTGCCAACTTTCTGGAGTGGAAACTGGAGATGAAGAATGGGTTTACCCTATGAAACCCATTAGTAAAGCTAATTTGAAAACTTGTAAATCTCATGAGAAATGGAGAACTGGAAGTAGGAGTCAAGAACCTTCTACTAGTACAGAAGTCCCCTCTACAAGTCATGACCTTCCACCTTCTAGTTCCCCTACTTTGACTGATTTGATGAATGAGTTGACCTTGCAGTGGAAGAGCATAGAGTTAATAAATGAAAGGATTGGAGGTTTAGAACAACGACATAATTATGATAGTGAGTACCTTCAGAGGCATTCAAATTTTGAGATACCTTATTACGAAGCTCAGGCCCGACACTATAGAGGTGAGCCTGATGTTACTTTCCCTGAGTGCCCCCGATATACTCAGTATCAACCCGATCCACCTACTGATCAAGGAGATAAGGACATAGTTTGGGATTTTGATATTTGATAGTAGTTTATGTACTTGTACTTGTACTTTTATTTCTGTGATCTTTTGTAATAGAAATGGTTGTTTATGTGAATTTGGACTTTCATTTTTATTATTATGTTGTACTTGGATGATTTTTAATTTTTGTTATAAAGTTAGTGTTATAGTTAAATTTGCATGTGTAGTATAATAGTTATTGAGTAGTATTTTAGAATGTAATGTGATTTTTATTTCACATTTTATTTGTAATTGTTTTGTTTAGTATTGTAGTTGTGTTAAGAAATATTGTGCTTGTTTAATGTTTTAGTTTTATACTTATTTCAAATTTTCATTACTGAGAAATTTCTCTAATTATTTATATGTGTAGAAAGCTCCTAATATTACAAACCAGGTGAATTAGAAATTTTGTGAAGGCCTGCAAAAATTTCAAAATGATGAAAATGCCTAAAATGCTAAGGTATGATTTATATTTAGTATTTTTCTTTCTACCTGTATAATTTCATATTGAAAAATTTAAGTTTGGGGGAGGGAGGAAAAAGATTAACTATTAGATTTCCTCTATTTAATTATTTTTAAAAAAATATTTATATGATTTTATGTAGTGAATTTAATTCAAGTAACTATATTTTGAGCAATTTAAATATTATGGTAGATTTAAAGAAATATTTTCGTAATGAAAATTAATTTTGTAACTTAAGATATTTTAGTATAAGAGAATAAGACTATAGTTAACTATTTAAAGTAAAAGAAACTTTATTTTGAAGTATTAAGAATCTGGAAATTCATTTGAGAAGAAAAAATTGACGCTCAATGATGTAAAAACTATGAAATATTTATAAGGTAAAGGAATGCTTTGAGTTTCAAATTTACGGAAAGAAAGGTGATGTTGAAAATCATTAAAGGCTATCCAGATATAATAATTCTCAGTTGAAAAAGGAAAAAGAAAGGATTGAAAGCAATCCCTGAATAGAAAAAAAAAATATAGGATTGAAAGCAATCCAAATAAAAAAGAGAAAAGAAAGAAAGAAGAAAAATAAAAGTGCGGAGAAGCTTGAGGATATGCCTAATCAAAAATTGGCTTCACTGGACCTACCTAAAGGGAAAACTTAAATACATTCCTGAACTTATATTTATGGAAGAGATCTTTTACTAGTAGTGTTCTCATAAAGTTCCTATCATTTGAATATTCTAAGTGAATTATAATTGCAACATATAGTCATACTTGAAATGAATAGAAGACTATAACTCTTAAACTTGATGACTAGATAATCTTGTAGAATTAATTGAATTTTTTTCTGAAAATCTCACTATTATATTTATTTAAATCAAACTTATAGTATTTCTGAATTAAAAATTTACTACAACAAATCATAACTTTTATATAGTACTAAAATTACTTGAGGACAAGTAATAGTTAAGTTTGGGGTATTTTGACCAAAGGAAAATATGTTGAGATTTTCATACCTATTTTATACTATTTTTTATGATATTTCTCTTTAAAGAAAGGTATTTTTTATGTTTTATTGCAGGAATGATAAATTAGGGTCATTGGAGCAAAAAGATGCAAAAATGAGCGAATTTGGAGCAAAAAGGACCAAAATGTGAAGAATTAAACTAGGGCGTCGATGACACCATCGACCCACTGACGGTGAGATTTTCCCGAGACTCTAGAGTTAATTCATTAAGAAGGTCCACCGACCGCGCCCTCGAGGCCACCGATCGTGAGCTCGACGGTTATGACCAACTAGGCTTTGGATGAGGACAAATTTTAAAGGGATGCTTGGGCAACTCTTGGAAAAGCTCATCCACAACTTTAAAAGAAGATTTTTTCCAAAAATTGAGAAGACTCTAGAGGTCCCAGAGGTTAGAGAGGTTCCATTAGTGTATAGAGAATTTACTAGAGTGTCAAAATTGTGAGGAATTCTTCGAGAGATTTTAAGAGTGGAGGGAAAGTGAGAGATTTCTTCCTCCTTGCCACTTTAAAGAGGAATTATGTGTGATGTAAGGAAAAGAAGAGATTCAGAGGAACTTCGAGGAGTGTTCTTGGGGAGAAATTAGAGATAAAGTTATTTACTTGTTGTAGTTTGTATGACTTTGATTTTATATATGAATTCCGAGTTTTGTTGTATTTTCCCTATGAGATCTGAAAAGTTTTCTTTGTCATTCTCCTTGTCTTGAGATTTGTGAAATGGTGATTTGAATTGGTGAAGCCATGAAAATGCTTAAGAAATTGTGATAATCTTTTCACTTTGATCTTAATTTACTTTCAATTTGACCAATTGATTTGTTAAAATATGTTGAGTTTTACAACTAAAGTGAAGATTACATCCAAGATTCAGGGAGGTCAAAACCCATGGAAGTTGGGTGCAAATAAATAGGGAAATAAAATTATCGGGCGTAGTATTGGAGATTTTAGAGTGACAGACTAAAATCTCCAATTCGATCCTATCATTTGGGTGGTGAAGTGTAGATGTTAGCCCTCAGGTGAGGGGAACGTGGGAGCTCCAAAGTAAGAACCGGTATCCTCTCAGCCTAGCCACAATTTCAGTAAACAAGCATAGGATTAGTCAATGTTCTTTATGTCTGGACCAAAGGCTAAAGAATAGTTATGCTCTTATTTGGCACAATATAATTTGAACTAATTCACTTTATCCATTCACTATAATTTATTAACGAAGAGAAGGATGTTTTCTTGTATATTGAATATCACATTCAAACCTTTATTAATATAATTAGTTATTTAATAGTTATTAAAATTACATATTTATTTCAATTGCCTATTAGTGACAGATAAGCAATTTGAACTTCGTTGTTGTGATTAAAGTATTGCTTTTCTAAAATCTTAGTTCATAGTTATAATCTTACTCCCTGTGGAATCGATATCTAGGACTCCATTAGAGCCCTATATTACTTGAGCGATACTTATACATGCATTGATAAGTGTGACTTTACAATTATTAAATATTTATTAAATCTATATTTATCAAATCTATAACTATTATTAAAGTTTTGGTGCAGTTGTTGAGGAATTAAATCTTTTAGCAGCACTATTAAATACTTATTTTTTTAAGCATATATAAAGTCCCGGTCAAGGTTCATGGTGGGCAGTAATTTTGATGCAATGAGGAAGTGTCAGGCTTTTGAAACTTGATTTAAATATGATGAGGGAAAACTTACATTTCCATCATCTTTGGTCTCCCATTTCACATCTTCATCCGTAAGGTAGCGGTAGAGTTCATTTATATTGCCTCTCATAAGGGTAAAATTTGCATAATGGCAGATAGGCACATTCTCAATCATAAACATCTCATTTATTGCACAAACTTACCTCGCACATAGATCATTCATTGGTTGATCCCATGAAGATTTTCATAAAATTCTCTGACTACAGGAACAATGACAGTGGTAGTAGAGTAGCAAAGCACTTTCCAGCGCCTTTGTGCAATAGTCTCTTCCACTCGATTATTCAGCTTGTTGAATCCTCGGTTCACAAATTCCCTTTCTTTGATAAGCCTCTTCTTCACTAAAACTCGATCAGGTAACTTCTGCGCATCAAAACTGACAAACTTTCTCCAGTTTGAAAATTCTAAATCTAACAGATTTTTTAGAGTGGGAAGCCATAGGATTTGAAAAGCAGGTGACTCTTCCTTTGTTTCCTGATCCTGATTTTTTAATGTAAGGATTTATAAAGTTGACACCACTACAGAGCCAAAAACTTAATCCTTGTATGAAAAGTAAATTGTGTAAAATATATATAATTATAGGTAATTAATAATGAGATTCTACGCAAGTATACGTATCGTTATCAAGTAATAATGGACTTTCTATTTAAGCCCCAAATATCGATCTCACGGGGAAGATGTAAATTAGCAATGATAAATTTTATCAGGAAATTTACAGGAAATCAAACGAGATCACTGTCATTAATTTCGAATGTTGAGATATTAATCAAACTAAATTACTTAACTATTAGCAAAACTAAAATGCAAATTTTTTTAATAACTACTAATCTACTAACTATGTTTATGTAATGAAGGTTTCTTATGTGAAAAAGCATCATTCCCACTACAATGAAATTCTGGTGAAATAAGATGAGATAAATGTTTATAATATGTATTGTGTCAAATAGGAGTAATTTTAATTCTCTACCTTGATACAGTGCATAGAAAATCATTGGTTAATCTTAGGTTTAGTCCCTAAATTTGTGGCTAGGTGATACACCTAAAATATATAGTGTTTTTAGACACATTTTTATACCTATTTTTGAGATATTGTGATTTAATGGAAGGTATTTTTGTGTTTTTCTTATAGATACAAGTAAAAATGGAAAAAGTTGCTTAAAGGAGTGAAAAAGGATTAAATTTGGAGCAAAAAGGTGAAAAATTGTGCAAAAGATTTTTGAGAAACCCATTAAGAACCGATTAAATAAATAAGGTCATGCCTAAACGCCGAGACCCCGCACTTAAGCGCTAGTGGCAGTTACTAGATGAGTGAAATCAATTTTCACGAATTTTGAGGAGATTTTTGAGAAACCCATTGGCTTAATAAGTGGTTATAACCACCATGGACAAAAATTATCATGAAAGGATGCGTCTCTTGGGCAAATACATCATATCAAGCCACATTTTGAAGAGATCTCAAGGCATCTCTTGGAAAACTATAAAAGAAAGAAGAGAGGACTTAGAAAAGAGTTCTGAAAATATTGGCAAGTTTTGAAAGTTCTTCTCTCGGGACTTAGTACTGAGAGATTTTCAGGAACCACTTTTTATTTACTTTATCCTTTTTGTTATTTTATTTTGAGTGATTGTAAAAAGAGAAGAGATTCAAAGGAACTTCAAGAGTTTGGTGGTGGACTTAAGATAAGTTTTTATCTTTTTGTTTTAGACTACTTTTGGTTTTGATCGAGACTTGTTATTGGTTTGACAAAGATTTCTTCTTTTAAACTAAAGTGTGGTTTTATTTTCTACATGGATTCTGAGTAGTTTTCTTTATCTTTCTTCTTAAAATGATAAGTAATTAAGTTTTAGATGGAAGTTGTGGAGAGTATTGATCTTTAATGTTGGTAGAAGTTGTGTTGATCTAAATTCATGCACTTTATTTACTTCTTGATTTTGCCAATCTAAATGTTAAAATTTGTTGTGAGAACATGTAAGAACCGGGCTGGTATTGTCTTAGTCAACAATTGGAAAGAATCACATGAGGTTGTATGAATGAAAATGTTGTTCATATGATTGAGTGCAAATAAATAGGGAAATGTTCATTGATGGGTGTAGAGTTAGAGGAAATTAAAGTGATAAGTTAAAGCCCCCAACTTGGTTTATCATTTTAGGTTCTGATACGAGAATGTTAGCCCCCAAGTGGAGGGAATCGAGGGAACTCTAGAGTGAGAGCTAGTATCTTCCCTGCCTAGCCGGTCTTCAAAACTATTCAAACTTTAAATTAGCCAATGTTCTTTATAGCATCTCTAGTAAGGGTAAAGAATATTATTGTTCATATTTGGCACAACACAATTTGCATACTTCCACAACAAAATTCTTATACTTATTACTGCTTCAAGATAAGAAGAAAGATATTTTCCTATTAAGTACTTTTCTTCTACAAAAACTTTAGTTATCTTTTTAAGTTATTACTGTTTCGTTAAAATATCAAAAATACTAAAAATATTTAAATTTTAAATTCCTGCAAAAATCATTTTTAGTTTAAGTAATTATCTTTTTAAAAATATAAAAACTTTCTAAAAAGTGCATATAGCATAATCTTCCCTGTGGGTTCGATATTCAGGTCTTAATCAAAAAGTAATATATTACTTGATAACGATATTTATATTTGCGTGGTGTCCCAATATAAATATATATTAACTAAAAAATTAAATTCTTATTTTTCTTCAGGATCAATTTTTTGGTTTTGTTGTAAAATAAGGAAGTATAAGTGAAAAATATCATCAAAACTATTGTTATATTGTGCATAAGCATTAAGACGGGAACACTAGGTTAGGAGAATACCAACTCCCACTCAAAAGCACCCACTTCCCTTCACGTGAAGGCTAACTCTCACTTTAGTTTTTAAACACTAAGACCAAATTGGGGATTTTAGTCTGTCACCCTAAAGATTCTCCACCCAACAAAAAATATTGCCCTATTTATTTGCACTTAATTTAATGAATAAATTTATCCTTCATGAAATCAAATGTGATCCTTACTCTGTTGTAGAATGCATACTCCATTTCCCGGATCATATGTTTCACAACATATTTTAACAAATTAATTGGCCAAATTGAAAAGTAAATTAAGTTTGGAGTTAAAAAATCATCACAATTTATTTTATATTTTAATTATGGCACATTCATATTATCTCTTCATTTCTCCAGATCTTAGAGTAGGGGGAAAGATAGAGGAAACTACTCAGACTTCATGAGAAAAATACGATAAAACACAAATTGCATGTATAAAAGAAAGTTCATACAACACTAAATAAACAAAAAAACTTATCTGGAACTCTTTCTCAAAGCAAATCCGTTGTAGCCTTTCCTTAGAAATGCAAGAATAAGAACTCTCACTTTTCTCCTTCTCCAATACTCTTACAAAAAGTTTCACACTAAATCTCACCCCAAAAACTCTAAACTATGATAGAAAAATTACTAATTGACTCCAATATGTGGTGGAATGAAGATAAATTATCAAAATGTAACATGGTGGAATGTTGTGGACTGAAAAATGAACGTAGAGGAGCCCCTTTTCTAATGAAATT
>NEWO01000059.1:2434706-2447770 GCA_003013225.1 Phalaenopsis aphrodite | reverse complement strand
GAGCGGAAGTGGGAAAACTTTTGTTACACCACCAATAAAGCTGATGCAAATGTTGTGAAAGAGTTCTATGCCAATGTGATTTATTCTGATGACGGAATTGTTCAAGTGCGTGGATTTCATGTTGAGTTTAATGTTACCAAAATCAACACTTTTTATGAAATCCCAGATTCTTATAGCTGCCAATATGAGTCTTTTAGTACGATGGAAGGCCCCCTTAATGTTGTGATCAACTTTTTCACTTATAGGAAAGGAACATGGAAGATAAAGCAGCGAGAACGGGTAAATTTTTTTGCTTCCATGTTGAATGCCACCTCTAAGGCATGGCACTATTTTATTTCCTCTACTTTGTTACCCACCTATCACCCTAGTGAGGTAACTAGAGATAGAGCTATTTTGAATTTCTGTATTCAGAGTAGTAAAATTATAAATGTGGGGAGAGTAATTCTTAAGAATATATTGACTACGGCGAGGAGTGAGACTAGTGGAGGTCTAGGACATCCTGGACTTATTTATATAATTTACAAACTTTTTGGAGTAGAATTTTGAGATGAAGAATGGGTTTATCCTATGAAACCCATTAGTAAAGCTAATTTGAAAACTTATGAATCCCATGAGAAATGGAGAACTAGGAGTAGAAGTCAAGAACCTTCAACTAGTAGAGATGTTCCCTCTACAAGTTATGACCTTCCACCTTCTAATTCCCCTACCCTCTCTGATTTGATGAATGAGTTGACCTTGCAGTGAAAGAGCATAAAATTGATAAGTGAAAGGATTGGAGGTTTATAACGTCGACATGATTATGATAGTGAGTACCTTCAGAGGCATTCAAAGTTTCAGGTAGCATATTATGAAGCTCAGGCCCGACACTACAGAGGAGAGCCTGATGTTACGTTTCCTGAGTGTCATCGATATACTCAGTATCAGTCCAATCCACCTGCCAATCAAGGAGATGAAGATATAGCTTGTGATTTTCATATTGAATGAAATTGATGTACTTATATTTGTATTTTTATTTTTGTGATCTTTTGTAATAGAAATGGATGTTTGTGTATTTGGACTTACATTTTTATTATTCTGTGTACTTGGATAATTTTAATTTTTGTTATAAAGTTAGTGTCACAGTTAAATGTGCATGTGTAGTTTAATAGATGTTGAGTAGTATTGTGTATTGTAATGTAATGTGATTTTTATTTTGCATTTTAGTTTTAATTGTTTAGTATTGTCGTTGTGTTAGGAAATATTGTGCTTGTTTTAGTTTTATAATTATTTTAAAATTTCATAACCCAGAAATTCCTGTAATGACTTATATGTGTAGAAAGCTTCGAATATTACAGACCAGGTGAAGTAAGAATTTGAGAAGGCTTGCATAAATTTCAGAATAATGAAAATGCTTACAATATTGAGGTATGATTTACATTTATAATTTTTTCTTTCCACCTGTATTATTTCATATTTAAAAATTTAAGTTTGGGGGAGAGAAGAAAAAGATTAACTATTAGATGACCTATTTCAATATTTTCAAAAATTATTTATAAGATTTCATGTAGTGAATTTAATTCAGTTAACTATATTTTTGTAGCCATTTAAATATTATGGTAGATTTAAAGAAATATTTTTGTAAAGAAAATTAATTTTGTAACTTAAGCTATTTAGTATAAGAGAATAAGATTATAGTTAACTATTTAAAGTAAAGGAAACTATATCTTGAAGTATTAAGAATCTGGAAATTCATTTGAGAAGAAAAGATTGGGGCTCAATGATGTAAAAACAATGAAATATTTATAAGGTAAATGAATGCTTTGCGTTTAAAATTTAGGGAAAGAAAAGTGAAGTTCAAAATCATTAAATGCTATCTAGATATAGTACTTAAAAAAGGAAAAAGAAAGGATTAAAAACAATCCCTGAAATGAAAAGAAAAATATATATGATTTAAAACAATCCAAATGAAAAAGAGAAAAGAAAGAAAAAAATTATGGAAGTGAGGAGAAGCTTGAGGATATGCCTAGTGAAAAATTGGCTTCATTGGACCTACCTAAAGGGAAAACTTAAATACATTCCTGAACTTATATTTATGAAATAGGTCTTTTACTAGAAGAATTCTCATGAAGTTCCTATCTTTTGGACATTCTAAGTGCCTTAATATTACAACATATAGTCATTCTTGAAATGAATAGAAGACTAGAACTCTTGAACTTGATAACTAGATAATCTTGTAGTTGCAGAGTTAATTCAATTACTTGAATTTTTTCTGAAAATCTCACTATGATATTTATTTAAATCAAACTTATAGTATTTTTGAATTAAAACTTTACTACAGTAGATCATAACTTTTATATAGTACTAAAATTACTTTAGGACAAGTAATAGTTAAGTTTTGGGGATTTTGACCCAAGGAAAATCTGTTAAGATTTTCATACCTATTTTATATTGCTTTTTATGATATTGCACATTAAAGAAAGGTATTTTTGATGTTTTGTTGCAGGAATGAAGAATTAGGGTCATTGGAGCGAAAAGATGCAAAAAGGTGCGATTTTGGAGAGAAAAGGACCAAAATGTGGAGATTTGAACTTGGCCGCCGACGGCGCCCTTGACCGCTCCGACTGTGAAGTTTTCCCGAGGCTACAAGAAAAAATTCTTCAAAAGTTCATCGACGACGCCCTCGAGGATGCCAACGGCGAGCTCGGCGGTTATGCCTACTCAAGCTTTGGATAAGGCCAAATTTTGAAAGGATGCTTAGGAAACTCTTGGAAAAGCTCATCCACAACTTTAATAGACTAATTTGGCCAAAAATTGGAGAAGAGGGAGAGAGTCTAGGAAGTGCTAAAGAGTGTTCCTAACGGTTAGAAAGGTTCCAATATTGTGAGGAATTCTTTGAGAGATTGTAAGAGTGGAGAGAAAGTGAGAGATTTCTTCCTCCTTGCTGCCTCAAAGAGGAATTCTGTGTGTTGTAAAGAAAGGAAGAGATTCAGAGGATCTTCGAGGAGTCTTCTTGGGGGAAATTAGAGATAAGTTATTTACTTGTTGCAGTTTGTATGACTTTGATTTTATATATAAATTTTGAGTTTTATTATGTTTTCTCCATGAGATCTGAGTAGTTTTCTCTATCTTTCTCCTTGCCTTGAGATTTGTGAAATGGTGATTTGAATTGGTGAAGCCATCAAAATGTGTAAGAAATTGTGATGATCTTTTCACTTTGATCTTAATTTACTTTTAATCTGTCCAGTTGATTTGTCAAAATATGTTGCGTTTTACAACTAAAGTGAAGATTACATCCAAGATTCAAGGAGGTCAAAGCCCTTGGAAGTTGGGAGCAAATAAATAGGAAAATAATATTATCGGGCGTAGAATTGGAGATTTTAGAGTGACAGACTAAAATCCCCAATTTCGTCCTATCGTTTGAGTGTTGAAGTGTAGATGTTAGCCCTCAGGTGAGGGGAAGGAGGGAGCTCCGAAGTGATATCTGATATCCTCTCAGCCTAGCTGCAGATTCAGTAAACAAACGTAGGATTAGTCAATGTTCTTTATGCGTGAACCAAAGGGTAAAGAATTGATATGCTCCTATTTGGCACAATATAAATTGAACTAATTCACTTTATCCATTCACTATAATTTCTTGTCAAGGAGAATGGTGTTTTCTTATATATCGAATATCACAATTAAACCCTCATTGGTATCATTAGTTATTTAATAGTTATTAAAATTACATATTTATTTCAATTGCCTATTAGTGACAGATAAGCATATTGAACTTTGCTGTTGGGATTAAAGTATTGCTTTTCTAAAATCTTAGTTTGCAATTCTAAATCACTCTCTGTGGGATCGATATCTAGGGCTCCATTAGAGCTTTATATTACTTGAGCCATATGTATATTGTGTTGATAAGTTGATTTTCCAATCACTGAATATTTGTTATGTCCATATTTATCTTATATTTTAAGCATATAAAAAGTAGCAGTCATTTAGCATGCAAATTTGTGTAAGCATAAAAGTATAGCATAAAAGTAAAAGAAAGACAATGCTGAAAACTGTAAAAGCATACATTGCGAGTTTTCTCGTTCCATCACCTGAAACTTAAATTGCATGTGAGGGCAGTTCATGTAGAGGCAAAAAAGTAAGGTTTTGGTAGTTTTTCTAACCCTATGTCATATCTGGGTGGGTCCTTAGGAGATTAATTAAGGATGATTTTGTCAAGCAAAACATATTAAGTTTAGTAGATCTCTGAGGTATCTAACAGATCTAGAGAAAGAAGCAGGTTCGTGCTACTCTTTTGCTGCCTGGTGGAAAATCCAAAGTTCTTTTAAACTTATTATGTTGCTTAATAATTCATCCTGTAAATACCCTTAGTGCTCGGTGAGCATTTATGTCTCAATTATCCCTAAGAATAGGTTATCACTCGTAATTCAATTTAAGAATAAGACCCTTAAAGGGACAAGTTTAAGAGATTTAGCCAAATTTTGACTTGGGCTGGTAGTGTCTGAAAGATGTTTTAATTTTCAATGATGTTTACTTTTCTAATACTTATTTAAATGAAACTTGATTTAGCCTAAGTCACTACTAAGCCCTTAAGATTTTGGTGAGTGTCTTAGTCATTCGAAATGAATTGATTTATAAGAGATGGTGATACTTCATGGTTTTGGTTTTTTTTTTTTTGTTCATCAAATATGGGTATTAAATTAGTTAGTTATTAACAACCAAAATCATACTGCTAAATTTAGGATCATTTAATCTGCTAAACTCCTAAATTTATGTAATTTAAAGAAATTGCAAATTTATCATTTTTTAATTCGGACAAGTGAGGTTGGTTTCTATCAGTTAACCCTCTTGTGTTTCAAACATCCAAATAAGTTAATTAGAATCAAAGATTACCAATTTCCCTTTCTGGAATTAGGCCGAAATGTTAATTAATGCTAAATTTCCAAAATTACACATTTGCCCCAAAGGCTCTATCACTTCATAATTCAACAAATGTAATCCAAATGACATTGGAATTTTTATCCTACCTCACTCATGGGTCAATTAAGACTTCAGAGGAGAAAATGTAATTTTTCAAAATTTAATTTATCTATATAATTATTTTTAATGCAAAAATAATATTTTTCAAAGAAAATTCATAACTTTACTAAGAAAAAATATAATCTCTTAAAATTTTTACTAGATGTAGGCTAAGATTAGATAATTTTAATAATTATTTTAAGTTATGGGATGTTTATTAATTATAAATTATTTTAAAAGTGGAAAATTAAGTTGTACATTTTTATTAAATCTTTCTGATGTCAAGGGACACAAAGAAATAAATTCCATAGTTTTTATTTTTATTTTTTTTTGAATTATTGGAATTATTTTAGTAAAAAAAACTTTTTTAGCCTTTAAAAGATATTTTAAGCTTGAAAATTCAATATCTTTCTTTAGAAAATCAAGAAAAATACTCCAATTATTCTTAAGTGCTTAGAAAAAAGTTTAGAACATTTTCATGAATTTTATTATTCTTGTGATTTTAATCATTTTTAATTATTTTAAATATTTAAAATAGGCTAAAAATGAAGTTTTTATTTTTACATCAAATTTATTTTTATAAAATTTCTCTCATCATAGAGAACTCCAAAAACCAAGTTTTATAATTTTTCAAGTTATATTTGAATTATTAAAAATCATTTTTAGTGTCAAAAATGTTATTTAACTTGAAAAATCAATTTGAGATATTAAATGAACTCCAAATGTTTTGAAATTTTTATGAGGATTTTTCTGGACTTTATATTTTAGTGGAGACCAAAAATTAAGTCATTTAGATGTCTATGTTACTCAAAATTAATTTTCTTTGTGTTTTAGGGTTGGTGAAGATTAAGTGTATTCTGAATGACTTAACTCATGAAATTATTTTTAAAGGATCCTTTGATCGTGGTTAACCTTGCAAAATTTTCTTGGAATTTTCTAATCAATATGCTAATTATCATAATTAATTTATACAAATAATAGACATAAACTTGAAAAATATGGATCTCTGTCTAGGGACCTCCTCTAACTTTGAAAAAAACAGAAGATATCCCTTAAGATAGAGATAACAACATGCTAAAATTTCAAGTTAATTAACCTTTTTAAAAGCTCAAAATTAATTTTAAAAATCAAAAGATATCCAGAAATTATTTTTAAATATCCCAAAATTAATTTTCTTTGAGATAACGTACGATCGGACAACTCCCCTTCATCGTCCCCGATAGAGTGATCTCGTGACCGTCCACACTAAAACCCTAAGATCTTAACCTAGACTCAACCAAATTGAATGAAATTTTTTTCTTAAAAGCTCGTCTAGATTAGAGGAACATATCTATACGGTTAAGATGTCATGAAATCAAACCAAAGCAAATGGAGAATCAAAAGAGGCTCGGGATGAGGAGGTGTTTTATACCTTTGCTCCGAGATGGGAAGCTTCAATCAAAGATGCTTTGCACGTTCTTTGGAATCCAAGGAGCTAGGTATTGAGCCTCTGGTCTTGGTGTAAGGCCTAGGTATGATTTCGATCAAGCCCGATTTCAGGTGTTGGTTTAGAGTTATGCTAGAGTCTCCGTGGAAGGGGAATTTGATGGGGCTTTTCCTTCTCTCACTGTGGTGAAGGTGTGGGTAAGTTTAATTTGATTTTTGTGGAGTGTAGAAGTGTGGAGAGCTCTGTCCTAGTTTTAGGCAGAGATTCGAGCTCAAAATTAGGCTCTGGCAAGGGGATTCAGAGCAATGTGATGGTTGGATTGCACTAAGGAGGTCTCAAATAGGCTTTGGGATCGATTTTGGGAAGTCACTTTAAGAACTTTTTAGCACACCTCCTATGGTTGTGGAGGTGGATTTTTACTAAAATGGCAAAGGGGTGGCTCTTAGGGCCAATGTTTGGGTGTATTGTGATGCTTAAGTGGAGGGCAGAGGAGCTCTATCATTTGATTTGAGTGAGGAGGCCTTTAGGTTTAATTTGGGTGAAGTTTAAGAGGTTGTTTCCCTTGGTTTTGGCTTATCCAACAACTAAGTTAGTCTTCCATGGTAGGGGGAGGTGGCTAGGAGCTTGGGAAACCCAGGGGAATAGGTCACAGCAATTTATCGCAATGAGGTATTGTTTTGGCAAATATATCTTAAGCCTAAGCAAAAATGAAGATCAAATCCCTTAATTTGAGGGACCCTTAGTCCATGGCTCATCTAGCTTGGGTGATATGGTTTTTGGCTCAGTCTTAGGGTCCAACTAATGGTTGTGCTGGAGTTAATTTGATGGCTTTATGGTGGTTAGGCTACATTTAGTGCATGGGTCCAAGGGAGTGCAAATGATCAAAATTTGGGTTTGGGCTAAGCTAGCCCTATTAATTGGCCCAAATAAATGTTGCATTTGGTGTATTTGATCATAATAAACAACTTTAGTGCAGGATGAAAGTGGTTTTGAGTTCAATTGGACGGTCAATTTGGAGGAATTTTGAAGTTTGATCAATTTGGGCATATTGGGCTAGGTTTGGGTCTAGGTTGGGCTAGCCTTGGGTTAGGTCCAAATTTATTATTGTAAATGGTCAATAGGGATCTCATGAAGAGTTTTTAACATAAATTGGGTGCCAATTTTGGTGTTAAAGTATTCAATTTGATGAGATTAGGTCATGTGGCCAAAATTGGGGTTTTAATCTAAATCAAAATTGGGCTCAAATGATGAGAAAAATTGGGCTTGGATTTGGTCTAGATTAGTCATATCAAGGGTGAATTTGAGCTTAGAATTGAAATTGGGGGAAATTAAGACCAATTTGATCGACATTTGAGGTAGATTTGGGAAAAATGGGTCTTTAAAAGGCAATTTGAGGGGTTTTGGTCAAAGATGGTCAAATTGGCCAAATTGGGTCATGTGGTAGCTGAGGAAAATGAAATTGCAAATATTTGAAAGGTTTTGGGAATTTTTGGGATTTTTTTTTGAATTTTTGGATTTTGGGCTAAGGAGGGGTATTTTGGCAGTTTGGCAAATTTTGGTGATTTTGGGTAGTTTGGGTGTTTTCAGGGTGTTTGAAATGATTTTTTAACAATTTGGGTATTTTGGGTAAATTTGGGAGTTTTGGCCAAATTTTGGGTCCCAAGAGTATCTAAGTAATTTGAGGGAGTTTAGGTGCAGAATGCTAAGTTGGATAACTTTGTAGAGTTGGAGTGCCAACCACCATCAATAAGCCATGGACTAATGGAAACCCCATTTTGAGTACTCTATGTAGTGCTCTTAGTTAAACCCTAGCCTACGGCTAGTGGGTTTAGGGGACCACCTACATGAGTCTCCCAAAAGTATCAAGGGACCAAAGCCTAGAAGTTTAAGTTTAGGGTTCATTGTGAGTGCAAGTATGTACCTTAAGCCATAGACCAACACCCAGGGTCAACCCTAAGTTCCAGCAGTCATAAATGTGACTCATCTCGAGTTCCCCCATAATGACCCCACCTACTAAGTGTTGGAGGTTATGATCAATATGTGGAATTTTAAGTTGAGTAGAGAAGAGTTTGGAATTTCTAATGGTGAGGGTTCCTTTTCTAGTTTTCTAAGAATATTCAATAGGAAAATCATATGACTAGACCTTAGGCTACTAAAGCGGAAAAACTAAACCTCAACCAAAAGTGAGGTCAACAAGCCCAAAGTAGATTCTCCAAGAGGTGCCTCCAAAAACTATTCAAAAATCGTGCAAATGCATCAAACCTTCTAGAAACGGAGTCTGAACCACCTTTGACACCATCAACACTGAGTAAAAATCCTCCAGCTTTAAGTTGTTCTGAGCCGTCGGCGCTAAGTATTTCATCAAAAACATCATTTTGACTCTAAATTTCATCCTTTTTTCTTCTTTTTGCTTTAAGCCCTAAAAATCATCGACCTGCAAGAAAACATCAAAATACCATCCATTAAAGTGCAATATCACCAAAAATAGGTGTAAAATATGGGTCTAAAAATACATATATTTTAGTGTATCAAAATCCCCCAAACATAAATGTTACTTGTTCTCAAGTAACTTATCTACTACAAAAAAAATATGACTTATGGTAAAGAATTTAACTTTTAAACTTCCATATTTTAGTTATCTAAATATAATATTTTTACTTAAGAAAATTTCAAAACAACTCCAGTTAATACTAAAAGTGTAAGGATAATCAGTAATTAAGTCTAAGGTTTCTGATCCTCTATTCTTTTTAAGAAAAATTGCAATTTGTTATATTAAAGTCACTTAGGAAATTCATATAAAAAAGAACTTCATAAAACTTTATTAATAATTAAGTTAATATTCAAATCAAAAGTTTAGAAAAATGTGTCCAAGTCTTTTTCCTTAAGTTGATTCAAGTGAAGTCAATTTTTAATTAGGCATTTCCTCAAGCTTCTCCCCACATCTTTTCTTTTTCTTTTTCTTTCTCTATCTTTTCTATATCTGAGGATTACTATATCTGAATAGTCTTTAATGATTTTGAACTTCACTATCATCTTCTTAAAGTTAAAAACTTATTACATTTCTTCACTTAATAAATTTATATTAACTTAAAGATTTTATAAAGTTTAATTCTTTTCTTTTTACATGAATCTTTTAAGATTTTTAATACTTCAAAAATGCAATTTTTTTTACTTAAAATATAAAAATATAGTCTTATCTCTTTTACCAAATATCTTATCCACTATAATTAACCTTTATTATCAAATTTTTTTACTTAAATTTACTATATACTTAGAAACATAAATATAGTTATCTAAAGTTAACCTCTAATACCAAAGGTCATGTTAAATCTAAAATTTTGAAAATATAGTTAAGTGAGGACAAATAAAATTAAGTTCTTTCTCTTTTTCTAAAAAATATTTTTCTGCTCCTCCCAAACTTAAATTTTTAAAAGATTTTTACATGAAGAACTTTAAAAATGAAGGGTGAAAGAAAGCATTAAATACATTAAAAAAATCATACATGTTGGAGATTCTGATTTTTGAACATAAATTTTGAAATACTGCATGTGCTAATATGAAAACTATAATGCTAAAAACATTAATTTTCATATAATACATATAAAATTTGCTGAGAAAAAGCTAATCACAATAAATAACAAATTATGAAAATAACAACAAAACTAAACTAAACTCTAAAAATGAAAACAGTTTTCCACATTACTGTTTCACATTACATAACAAACAAAGTCTTTAACAACATCACAACAAAAATAATACAATCACACAATATAAACACAAACAAAGAAAAAGATCACCAGTCATTATCTTCTTCATCATCAACATCTAACTTCTACTGCTGATATGGAGTAAGTAGGGTGAATAGGGAATTGAATTGTATGGTCACCCCACAAGTATCTTATTAAAGCATCATCATAAGCAGCCTCATACTCAAATTTCTGGTGAATCAGATCATCAGTGTGAGCATGTCTGACCTCCATATTCTGCATCCTATAATCCATCCTCAAAATATCTCTCTACTGAATCATCATCTGGTCCAACAACTCCCAGTTGCTTGGGTCACTTGAAGTAGGCTCACTAAAAGTATGGTTCTAGAAGTATAAGGATAATCCCTGGCATGTCTTCAAGATCTCCAATCAATATGGGACTCATAAGTGTTAATGTTGGCAGGCCCAATCGGTCTCTGAGGCTCAATCATCTCCTCATCAGGTCTGAAATCAACTCCTGCATTCTCACAAAGTGTGTAAATGAGAGCAGGGAGCGTCAATCCACCAGTGGTCTCTCCCATAGCAATAGATCGAATCTTCATATAAATGATAGAGCCTACATTTATATCCATCACTTATTGAATACAATAGTTAAGGATGGCTCTATCCTTGGTTACTTCACTATGATGGTTTGTTGGAATCATCCTTCCAGAAATAAAATAATGTCAAGCCTTAGACACTACATTTTACATAGAAAGTGGAAAGTTAACTTTAACTCCATTTTTTATTTTCCAAGACCCTTTCTCACTAATTAGAAAAGAAATAACTTCATCTAAGGCTTGATCTGTAGCAGAAAATGAATGATACTGACATCTATAAGTATCTTCTAATTGATAAAACTCTTTGATTTTTCTTAGAGTAAACTCCACCATTTTTCCTCAAACAAAACAAAATCTTCAGAAGCCTCAAGAAGGTTGGCATAAAATTCCATCACAATCCCAAATATTGCATCGGCAGTAAAATAGCAGAAGTTTTGCCACTGCCCAGCGATAATCAATCGTTCAACTTCTCCTCCTCGAATTTTAAAACCTTGGTCTAGAATCACTTTTTAATTTTCTTGAAAATTATGAAATCGAGCACTGGCTCTAAAGCTAGCAAACCTTTGCTCGTCGTATTCTATTTTCCTTTTGCACGATCTAGGTGTCATATGAAATCTAGAAAATTTTGATAAAAATTCTGAATAAATCTTAAAACTCTGAAAATAAAAAATGTTAACCACTTTAAACTCAAATCCACTAAGTAAGAGTTTTTTACCAAAGTATTTTCTCAAAATCTCCCAAAAATTTTCAAACTTTTGGATCTAGTCAATGTGAGAAAAGTTTTTGGTGAAAATAAAAAATTCTTACTTTAAAGTGTAGCTCTTACCAAGAGAAGATAAAATCTGAAGTTCCTTTGCCTCTAAATCACCTCACATCAGCCAAAAATCAAGCCATAGGTGCAAAACTGAAGGTTGAAGTTTGACCGCAACTTTATATATGCTTAAAAATATAAGATAAATATGGACGTAATAAATATTCAATAATTGTAAAGTCAAACTTATCAATGCAAGTATACGTATAACTCAAGTAATATAGGGCTCTAATGGAGTTCTAGATATCAATCCCACAGTGAGTGGTTTAGAACTACCAACTAAGATTTTAAAAAAGGCAATACTTTAATCACAACAATGAAGTTCAATTTGCTTATCTGTCACTAATAGGCAATTGAAATAAATATATAAATTTTAATAACTATTAAATAACTAATGATACTAATGAAGGTTTAAATGTGATATTCAATATGTAAGAAAGCATCCTTCTCATTGTCAAGAAATTATAGTGAATGGATAAAGTGAATTAGTTCAAATTATATTGTGCCAAATAGGAGCATACCTATTCTTTACCCTTTGGTCCAGGCATACAGAAAATTGACTAATCCTACGCTTGTTTACTGAATCTGCAGCTAGGCTGGGAGGATACAAGCTCTCACTTAGGAGCTCCCACGTTTCCCTCACCTGATGGCTAACATCTACACTTCAGCACCCAAACGATAGGACCAAATTGGGGATTTTAGTTTGTAACTCTAAAATCTCCAATTCTACACCCGATAATATCATTTCCCTATTTATTTTCACCCAACTTCCAAGGGCTTTGACCTCCCTGAATCTTGGATGTAATCTTCACTTTAGTTGTAAAACTCAACTTATTTTAACAAATCAATTGGCCAGATTGAAAGTAAATTAAGATCAAAGTGAAAAGATCATCACAATTTCTTAAACGTTTTCATGGCTTCACCATTTCACAAATCTCAAGACAAGGAGAAAGACAGAGAAAACTACTCAGATCTTATGGGGAAATACAAAAAAACTCGGAATTCATATATAAAATCAAAGTCATACAAACTACAACAAGTAAATAATTTATCTCTAATTTCTCCCCAAGATAACTTCTCGAAGTTCCTCTCAATTTCTTCCTTTCTTTACAGCACACAGAATTCCTCTTCGAAGTAGCAAGGAGGAAGAAGTCTCTCACTTTCTTTCCACTCTTACAATCTCTCAAAAAATTCCTCACAATTTAGACTCTCTACACTTGTTTCACACTTCAATTTTTTAGTCTTCTCCCTTTCCAGGCTCTCCAATTTTATTGCCAAACTAGTCTTTTAAAGTTGTAGATGAGCTTTCCCAAGAGTTGCCTAAGCATCCCTTCAAAATTTAGCCTTATCCAAAGCCTGATTAGGCATAACCGCCGACCTCGCCGTCGGCGGCCTCGAGGGCGCCATCGGCGGACCTTCATAATGAATTAATTCTAGAGTCTGGGGAAAATCTCACCGTCGGCGCGGTCGATGGCACCGTCAGCACCCTAGTTTAATTCTGCACATTTTGGTCCTTTTCGCTCCAAATT
>NEWO01000059.1:2414477-2429759 GCA_003013225.1 Phalaenopsis aphrodite | reverse complement strand
TGTTATTCCAATTAAAATTTGGATGATTCTTCCAACCTGGGTTATAATAGTTTGAATATGGGTTGTTGGGTCTATTAATAGCATTTAAGGTCTCATATGAAGGTTGAACATCCACAAATTGCCCAGATTAATTTTCTTCCATTATAGGAGGTGTTGAAGAATAATTCATCCCATAATGATCTAACTTCTTTGATATTGCAGCAATCTGTGAAGCTAACATAGATATTGCATTAGAATCATGGATACTAGCTACTCTTTTAGAATTTACCCGCTCAGATGGTCATTGAAAATTGTTGGTAGTCATCTCTTCTATTAATGAATAAGCCTCATCAAAAGGTTTTGACATTACAAAACCACCAGCCGCACCATCTATAATTGATCTAAGAGATCCCACTAATCCATTATAAAAGGTTTGAATTATTAACCAATCTGTTAACGAATTGTGAGGACACTTCCTAAGAAGATCTTTAAATCTCTCCCAAGCTTCATATATTGACTCTCCATCAATCTGACAGAATGATGTTATGTCATTTATTAGTTTAAGAGTTTTGGATGGAGGGAAATATTTGGATAGAAATTTCTGTGAAAGTTCTCCCCAAGTTCTAATAGATCTAGGTGCTAACAAAGTTAACCACATCTTAGCCTTATCCCTCAGTGAAAATGGCAAAAGTCTAAGTCTAACAACATCGTTTGAGACTCTGTCATATTTAAAAGTAGCACATAGTTCTAAAAAACTAGCGAGGTGTAAATTAGGATCTTCATTTAGTGTACCTCCAAATTGATTGTTTTATATCATTTGGATAATATCAGGTTTAAGCTCAAATGAATTAGCAACTACATCAGGATTTTGGATGGATAAGTGAATCTCATCTGTTATAGGATTTGCATAATCTCTTAGGGCTCTAGATTGGTGTTCATTCTCTATTCCTTGATTGTTCAGGTTATTTTCCATTGTATTAGAATTTCTAGGTTTTCTTCTTAATTTTCTAATTCTTCTAAGAGTGTGTTCTAATTTTGAATCATAGGGTATAAGATTTTCAGGTCCAAATTTACGCATACAATTTGAAATTAGTACTTGGTAATATAATTAACTTAAATATAAATATAAAAATAAGTTGCAATTTAAGTAAAAATTTTCTAATAATCCTACTTTGTCCGTTACTCTGATCGTGATTTTTTTACTCACTCAATCACTCCCCGGCAATGACGCCAAAAACTTGACAGACTTTTTTGTAAATTGATAAATAAAAGAATTTGATGGCATTATTAGAAGATTTAATTTCCAGCAACGGCATCCAAAGACTTGATCACGACTTTATAGATGTGTCTGACTTGATTAAGATGTATAAATATAATATTCAATAATGTTAAAGTCAACTTTGTCAACGCAAGTATACGTAACGCTCAAGTAATATAAGGCTCTAATGGAGTCCAAGACATCGATCCCACAGAGAGTGGTTTAAAATTACAGACTAAGAACTTAGAAAAGCAAGACTTTAATCACAACAACAACGTTCAATTTGCTTATCAGTCACTAATAGGCAATTGAAATAAATAGATAATTTTAATAATTAATAAATAACTAATGATATAAAGTAGAGTTTAATTGTCATATTCAATATATAAGAAAGCATCCTTCTCCTTGTCAAGAAATTATAGTGAATGGATAAAATGAATTAGTTCAATTTATATTGTGCCAATTAGAAGCATACCTATTCTTTACCCTTTGGTCCAGGCATAAAGAACATTGATTAATCCTATGCTTGGTTACGGATTCTGCGGCTAGGCTGGGAGGATACCAGCTCTCACTTTGGAGCTCCCACTTTCCCCTCACCCGAGGGCTAACATCTACACATCAGCACCCAAACGATAGGACCAAATTGGGGATTTTAGTCTGTCACTCTAAAATCTCCAATTCCTCGCCCGATAATAAAATTTCCCTATTTATTTGCACCCAACTTCCATGGGCTTTGACCTCCGTGAATCTTGGATGTAATCTTCATTTAAGTTGTAAAACTCAACATATTTTAACAAATCAATTGGCCAGATTGAAAGTAAATTAAGATCGAAGTGAAAAGATCATCACAATTTCTTAAACATTTTCATGGCTTCACCAATTCAAATCACCATTTCACAAATCTCGAGACAAGGAGAAAGACAGAGAAAACTACTCAGAACTCATGGGGAAAACACAACAAAACTCGGAATTCATATATGAAATCAAAGTCATACAAACTACAACAAGTAAATAACTTATTTCTAATTTTTCCCCAAGAACACTCCTCGAAATTCCTCAGAATCTCTTCCTTTCTTTACAACACACAGAATTCCTCTTTGAAGTAGCAAGGAGGAAGAAATCTCTCACTTTCCCTCCACTCTTATAATCTCTCGAAGAATTCCTCACAATTGTTACACTCTATTGGAAATTATATATACTAATGGCAACCTCCAAGGCCTCTAGCACTCTTTTATTTTTGGACAAAATGTTCTTTTAAAGTTGTAGATGAGCTTTCTCAAGAGTTGCCTAAGCATCCCTTCAAAATTTGGCCTTATGCAAAGCTTGAGTAGGCATAACCGTCGATCTCGCCGTCGGCGGCCTAAAGGGTGCTGTCGGCGGGCTTCTGGAAAATTTTGTCCTGTAGTCTCGGGAAAATCTTGTCGTCGGCGGCGTCGAGGGCATCGTTGGCGGCCTAGTTCAAATCTTCACATTTTGGTCATTTTCGCTCCAAATTCGCTACTTTTTGTATCTTTTTGCTCAAATTACCCTAATTCATCATTCCTGTAACAAAACATCAAAAATACCTTTCTTTAAAGTGCAATATCATTAAAAACAGTATAAAATAGGTATGAAAATCTCAACATATTTTCCTTTGGTCAATACCTCAGAGGTCTATTAAACTTAAT
Source organism: Phalaenopsis aphrodite (assembly GCA_003013225.1). Taxonomy (NCBI): domain Eukaryota; kingdom Viridiplantae; phylum Streptophyta; class Magnoliopsida; order Asparagales; family Orchidaceae; genus Phalaenopsis; species Phalaenopsis aphrodite. Next base: position 2,426,855 of record NEWO01000059.1, on the reverse strand, counting down.
ATGTTTTTCTTGACAAAATCATCCTTAATTAAACTCCTAAGGACCCACCAAGATATGACATAGAGTTAGAAAAACAACCAAAATTTTACTTCCCTGTTTCATATAAACCGCCTTAACATGCATTTTGAGTTTCAGGTGGTGGAATGAGAAGACTCGTCAGGTATGCTTTTACAATTTTCAGCATTGTCTTACTTGTACTTTCATACTGTGTTTTTCATACTGTGCTTTCATACTTGCAAATTTGCATGCTAATCAACGACACCACCCTGCATGAAAAACTAAAACTGTTAGGATAGCCATAAAACCAAAACCGAAAGCAAAACTAAAATTAAAATCAACCAAGATAAAATTCACCCCTGCAACATTAAAAATATAAAACAACTCAAAAATTAATCACAAACATCACACAAACCTACAATTGCAACAAATCGGATGATCGGAAATTACTCTAAGGAGGTAACCTACGGTTGCTAACGAGCCTTCCAACGATTTAAATGAAATTATGGAACTCATTAAGTTGAGTTTAGTAAGTTCATTTGGACTAAATGAATCCAATAAAAAATAATGGTGTCGGAACGTGGGAAACGTAGAATCCTAACCGATGTCACTCTAATCAACTTTAATATGCCCTCATAAAATTTAAAGAACTTGAACCATAGGGCCACCTGATTTGGCATTATCACTTGACACACTAGAAAACTCAAACTAATCACGGTGAGGAATTGGAGCTAGCATGGTGGGCAGCACGGCCATCTTCAATAGCAAAACCTGTCTTCTCCAGCTAAACCAATTTTCTTTCCTTAGACTTAAACAATAAAGTCATAGGACTTCTAGGTTGCTTGCTTATGCAACATAAATCCTCACCTTATCCTTAGGCCTTTGTATAGCCCTGCTATACAATATAAGCCCTAACTTATCTTAGGATTTTGAGGTTGTCGTTTGTCACAACCTAAATCCTCACATCTTTCAGGCTATTTGTGTGATCATTTCACATGAATGTAAGTTCTAACTAATAAAATTGGAAAGATGAAACACCTAAATATTTCTCCTCAAAATTGAAGCCAAACATTAGGATAGCTTGGGAAGTCACCGAGGTTCGCCTCTGGATCCATGACATTCCTTAGTTCTTACTCCTTTGGATTCTATAATAAAATGTTCCAAATTTGAACCAATACCCTTTCACACCTCTACGTCAGATTTCATTGAAGATTCATACCCTTTGAAACTCCTTAAAGATAGTATTTCTTGATTATTATCGAGAGTCTTCTTAGGTGACTTTGGTCATTTAAGACGTAATTAACTATAGGGGCTTGCCCTTATAGGAAGCATATCTGAACCCAACTTAATTAAACTCTATTTAATCTTTTATATTAAATAGGGGAATTTGTCGGCAAATACAACGGTTTCGCAAACTAGACGGACGTCATACTTTCCTTAGTTTATTTGATCGAGCCTCATCGTCAAGTCTTGTGTTTATCCTTTGGGATTGATACAGGATTTGAGGTAGAGTGCTCTTTCATTTTAAACTATGAAAAATATGGGGTTAGTTTGATTTCATACTTCAACGTCCTTCCAAAGCGGGCGATGGGATTTTAATTCTGGCGATCAACAGCTTCTTACGGGCAACTCCCCTCCAACCAAAAATAGCGCCGACACCTTGACTTCCTCTCTCTCTCTCTCTCTCTCTCTTGCCTTCTTCAAAAATCCCTCACACGCCTCCTCTTCAAGCCCTAGACTTCCCTCTCTTTTATTAAAGGCTGCTTCCCTCCAAAAAGAATTCAAAATTCCTTCCAAAAATTCTATCCAAAATTCAAACCTTTTCAATTCAAAAGGCATGTCTATTGATCCAAGAGACATATTCCTTCATAAAAGAACCTTTCAAAATGTCTAGATGCATTGAATTACTTCGTAGGGTGTTTAGAACAAGTGTCTCTTTTCTAAATTCATGCAAAATTTGTTCTAAACCGTCTTAATTCGAAAAAAGTCATCTTTGGTGCCTCAGGTCTTGGTTTTGGCACTTCAGGCGCCATCCCGCTTAAGCCTACGTCGTTCTAGGTTTTGGCACTTCAAAAGCCAAATCTGGTGCTTCAAGCACCATATCTCTATCAAATGGCACTTCAGGCATTGGCACTCTGTAAAATGGCGCTTCATGTGCCAATTCTGGCGCTTCAGGTGCCAGAATCACAATATTCACAGTTTTGGCTCCAAATTTCTTCGTTTTTGTTACTTTTGCTTCAAATGCCTAATACTGACATACCTGCAACAAAAACATAAAAATACCCTTCTTTAAAATGCAATATCACCAAAAATAAGCATAAAATGTATTCTTAAAATAACATATTAATTTGGTGTATCAAAATCCCCCAAACTTAAATGTTACTTGTCCTCAAGTGACATTTTTCCTACATAAAAGCATATGACTCCGGATAGAGATTAACTTGAAACTTAAATACTTTAGTTTAATAAATAAAATAGTAAAATTTAAGACAAACCTTTAATAACTTATATTCAAATTTTAAGTCTAAGAGTACTTAGTAATCAAATTTAAGATTTCTGGTTCCCTATTCATTTCAAGAAGAATTGTAATTTGTCACATCAAGGATACTTAGAACATTCATATAAAAAATAATTTCATGAAAAATTTAGTAGTAATGATGCTAATACTCCAATACTAGTTTAGAAAATGTAATAAAGCTTTTTCCTTAAGTTGATTCAAGTGAAGCCAATTTTTTATTAGGCATCTCCTCAAGCTTCTCCTCACTCATTTTTCTTTTCTTTTTTTTTCTCTTTTTTTATTCAAGATTTTTTCAATCATTTCTTTTCTTTTCTTTTTCAAGTGAGAATTACTATATCTGGATAGCCTTTAATAATTTTGAACTTCACTATCCTCTTATAAAAGTCAAAACTCTTTACCCTTCTTCACTTTATAAATGCATATCAGTTTATGATTTTTCATAAAGTGTTAATCTTTTCTTCTTACATGAAACTCTAAAATTCTTATTACTTCAAAAATATAATTTACTAACTTTAAATAGAAAAACATAGTCTTATCTTATCATAACAAACATCTTTAACTTAAGAACTGACCTTTATTATTAAAAACTTTTACCTAAATTTACCATAATATTAACAAACAAAAGTATAGCTATTTAAAGTTAAATCTTAATATATTAGGTGATGTTAAATTAAATTTAAGAAAATAGTTAATTGAGGACAAATAAAATTTTGTTTAGTTCTTCTTAAAAGAAGTTTTTCTTTCCCCTAAACTTAACTTTTTAAGTAGTTTAAAAATATTTAGTACCTAATTTAGTAGGTGGAAGAAAACAAAAAATGCATGAAAATAAAAACTAACCTATATAGAGGATTTCTGAGTATGAAATTGGGCTCTAGCATACTATAGGTACTAAATTTAAAAATACATACAGGCTTTGAAGCATTAAATGAATAATATATTTTAAAGGATTTATTGAAAATTAAAAATAGAAATAAAAATAGAAAAATAATAAAAATACAGAAAAAAGAAAAATCTACAGTTACTATTACAATGTAGATCCATAGCACAAAATGAAAGTTTTTACTACATCAGTTTTAAAAACAACAAATAACAACCAATCAAAATAACAAACAAACAACAAACAAACTAGCTCCTAAGATATCAATCATCATCGCCTTCCTCATCATCATCATCATCTTCTTCTTCTTCTTCTTCTTCATCATGATATGGGGCATAAGGAGTGACGCTGGGGCAAGTTGGAAATTCTACATTGTATTCACCCCTAAGATATCTAACCATAGCTTCCTGATAGGTTATATCATGTTGAACTCTCCTCTGCTTATACTCATCATTATAAGCATTTCTTGCTTCAATTTATCTAATATGAGTCTGCATATTCACTATATCCATTTGTTGAATCATAAGTTGTTCCATAATATTTTCAAGTGAAGTAGAGTGAGAAGTAGATGCTCCTGTTGCTGATGTTGAGGGTCTATCACTAACTCCACTCCTAAACTCAACAAATGATTCACATCTCTAAACCGTACGCTTCCCAATAAGATTTTGTGGCTTGGGCTTTTCCTCATTTCTATGGGACTCTACTTCTATTTGCTCACATAAAGTGAAAATCATGGCAGGGTAACCCAAACCACTAGTTGTAGCACTACTAGCTATACTCCAAGTATGATGATCTATAAGAGCACCAACATCTACTGCCTTCATTTTCCGAATGTAGAAGTTTAGCACAACTCTATCCTTTGTTACTTCACTCAGATGATTTTGTGGCAGTAATTTAACAGAGATGAAGTAATGGCATACCTTTGACTGATAAGTCATCATAGAAGCGGAGAAGTTAACTTTCTTCTGTTGACCTCACTTTTGGTTGAGCTCCAGTTTTTTCTTTAGTATCCTAGGGTCTAGCCATAGAACTTTTCTATTGATTATTCCTACAGGATTAGAAAAGGAACCCACACTATTAGAAATTCTAAACTCTTCTTTGCTCAACTAGAAGTTCCACATGTTGGTCTTAACCTCTAACACTTAGTAGGTGGGGTGATTGATCTCGGTTGAATATAGTTGTGTAAAATTTATAAAGTTGACTCTGCTTTATGACCAAAGAAAAATATGTTGAGATTTTCATACCTATTTTACACTATTTTTTATGATATTGTACTTTAAAGAAAGGTATTTTTGATGTTTTGTTGCAAGAATGATGAATTAGTGTCATATGAGCAAAAAGATGCAAAAAGGAGCAAATTTGGAGCGAAAAAAGGACCAAAATGTGAAGATATGAACTAGGGTACCGACGGCGAGCCCAACACTACCGACAGCAAGAATTTCTTGAGACTCCAAATTTGATAATTTAGAAGGCCCACTAATGGCATCCTCGGCCGCTGACGACGAGATCGACGGTTACTTTCCAAGGTGCATTAAATGTGGACGATTTTTTGAGGGATTCTTAGGCAACTATTAGTAAAACTCATCCACAACTTTAAAAGAAGATTTTGGCCAAAAATTAGAGAGAGCCTAGAGGTCCAGGAGGTCCAAGGAAGAGGTCTTGGAGGTTAGAGAGGTTCCAGTAGTGTGTAGAGAGTCTAATTGTGTGGAATTCTTTGAGAGATTGTAAGAGTGAAGGGAAAGTGAGAGATTTCTTCCTCCTTGCTGCTTCGAAAAGCAATTCTATGTATTGTAAAGAAAGAAAGAGATTCAGAGGAACTTCGAGGAGTTTTCTTGGGGAGGAATTAGAGATAAATGTTATTTACTTATTGTAGTTGTATGACTTTGCTTTTATATATGAATTCCGAGTTTTGATGTGTCTTCCTCAAGAGTTTTGAGTAATTTTCTCTGTCTTTCTCCTTGTCTTAAGATTTGTGAAATGGTGATTTGAATTGGTTGAGCCATGAAAATGTTAAAAAAGTTGTGATGATCTTTTCACTTAGATCTTAATTTACTTTTAATTTGACCAATTAATTTGTTAAAATATGTTGAGTTTTACAACTAAAGTGAAGATTACATCCAAGATTCAGGGAGGTCAAAGCCCTTGGAAATTGGGTGCAAATAAATAGGGAAATAAAGTTATCAGGAGTAGAATTGGAGATTTTAGAGTGACAAACTAAAATCCCCAATTTGGTCCAATCTTTTGGGTGATAAAGTGTAGATGTTAGCCCTCAGGCGAGGAGAACATGGGAGCTCTGAAGTGAGAGCCAGTATCCTCCCAGCCTAGCCGCAGATTCAGTAAACAAGCGTAGGATTAGTCAATGTTCTTTATACCTTGAACAAAAGTTTAAAATAGGTATGCTCCTATTTGGCACAATACAATTTGAACTGATTCACTTTATCCATTCACTATAACTTCTTGATAAGGAGAATGATGTTTTCTTATATATTGAATATCACATTAAAAACTTTATTAGTATAATTAGTTATTTAAGAGTTATTAAAATTACATCTTTTTTTCAATCGTCTATCAGTGACAAATAAGCAATTTGAATTCCATTATTGTGATTAAGTATTGCTTTTCTAAAATCTTAGTTTGTAGTTATAATATTACTCCCTGCGGGACAAATATCTAGGAGTCCATTAGAGCCCTATATTACTTGAGCGATACGTATACTTGCGTTAATAATTGTGACTTTACCATTATTGAATATTTTATATATACATATTTATCGAATCTATAACTGTTGTTAAGTTTTTGGTGCTGTTGCTAAGAAAATAAATCTTCTAGCAACAGTATTAAATATATTTTTAAGCATATATAAAGTCGCTGTCAAGTTTTTGGCACCATTGTCGGGGTGTAAACAAGAATCATATTTAGAGTAACAGATAAATTAGGACTTGATGTGGTATTTTAGTAATAAAAACATTAAACTCTTAAGATTGGGATTCTACACAAGTATACTGTCGGCACTATTTTTTGTTGGAGTTGTCCGTAAGAAGCTTTCGGTCATCGGAATCGAAATCTTGTTTCCCTCTTCGGAAGGATATTTTAATTTACATATATATTTAGTTTTAGAAAAATATGAAATCAAACTGACCCCATATTTTTTTTATAGTTTAAATGAAAGAGCACTATATCTCAAATCATGTATCTATCCCGAAGAATAAACACAAGACTTGAGGATGAGCCTCGATCAAATAAACTAAGAAATATATGAAATTTGTTTGGTCTGCAAAACCATTATATTTGCCGACAAGTTCTCCTATTTAATATAAAGAATTAAATAGGGTTTATATTAAGCTGGGTTCAGACATGCTTCCTATAAGGGCAAGCCCCTATAGTTAATTATATCTTTAATGATCAAAGTCACCTAAAAAGACTATCGATAAAAATCAGGAAATACTATCTTCAAGGAGTTTCAAAGGGTAGGACTTTTCAATGAGATCGGACGTAGAGGTGTGAAAGGGGATTGGATCAAATTTGGAAACATTTTGTTGTAGAGTCCAAAGGAGGAAGCACTAGGTAGTGTCAAGGATCCAGAGGAGAACCTCGGTGACTTCCCAAGCTATCCTAGTGTTTGGCTTCAGTTTTGAGGAGAAATATTTAGGTGTTTCATCCTGTCAATTTTATTAGTTAGGGCTTACATTCATGTGAAACTATCACACAACTAGCCTGGACGATGTGAGGGTTTAGGTCGTGGCGGACGATAACCTCGGAATCCTAAGACGGGTTAGGGCTTATATTGTATAGCAGGGCTATACAAAGGCCTAAAGATAAGGTGAGGATTTACGTTGCATAAGCAAGCAACCTAGAAGTTCTATGGCTTTGTTGTTTTAGTCTAAGGAAGGAAGATTGGTTTAGCTGAGGAAGACATGTTTTGTTGTTGAAGATGGTCGTGCTACCCATCATGCTAGCTCCAAGCTCCTTGCTATGACGAGTTTAAGTTTTCTAGTTTGTTAAGTTATAATGTCAAATCATGTGGCCCTATGGTTGAAGTTCTTTAAATTTTATGAGGGCATATTAAAGTTGATTAGACCGACACCGGTTAGGATCCTACGGTTCCCTCGTTCCGACACCACTATTTTCTATTGGATTCACTTAGTCCAAATGAACTTACTAAACTCAACTTAATGAGTTCCATAATTTCATTTATATCGTGGAAAGCTTCATTAGCAACCATAGGTTAACTCCTCTGAGGCATTCCCGATCATCCGATAAAGACATCTTAATTTAGTTGCAACTATAGTTTTGTGTGATCTTTGTGATTAAATTTTGATTTGTTTTATATTTTGAATGTTGTGGGGGTGAATTTTATCTTGGTTGATTTTAGTTTTAGTATTTTTTTTGGTTTTGTGGGTATCCTCACAGTTTTAGTTTTCATGCAGGGTGGCATCGTTTGTTAGCATGCAAGTTTGCAGGTATAAAAGTACAGTATGAAAGTACAAGAAAGACGACGTTGAAAATTGTAAAAGCGTACCTGCCGAGTATTTTCGTTCCACCACCTCAAACTCAAAAGGCATATTAAGGCAGTTTATATGAAACATGGAAGTAAAATTTTGACGACCTATCTAACCCTAGGTCATATCTTGGTGGGTCTTTAGGAGTTTAATTATGTATGATGTTATCAAGCAAAATATATTAAGTTTAGTAGATCTCTGAGGTATCCAACAGATCTAGAGAAAGAAGCAAGTTCATGCTACTCTTTCGCTGCCCGATGGAAAATCCCGAGTTCTTTTAAACTTAATAATTCATCCTTTAAATACCCTTAGTGCTCAATAAACATTAATGTATCAATTATCCATAAGAATAGGGTAATTATCATCTGCAATTTAATTTTGAAGATTATGTGGGTCAAGACCCTTAAAGAGGCAAGTTAGTGTTATTGGAACACTTAACCAAATTTTGACTTAAGCTTGTAGTGTTTGAAAGATTTTTTAATTTTAATTGAGTATGTTTTCTAATTATTCATTTAAATGAAACTTGATTTAGTATGTTTTTCTAATTATTTATTTAAATGAAACTTGATTTAGCCTAAGTCACTACTAAGCCCTTAAGACTTAAGTGAGTGTATTAATTAGTTTTGAAAAGGTTAAGCTTTAGGTGGGCATGATTCATGATTTGAATTTTATTTGAAAATCAAAATAGGGGTATTAAATTGATTAATTACTGACTTCAAAAGCCATACCCTTAAGCCCTGAGTTCATTTTATTTTAATAAACTTCCAAATTTTAATAATTTAGAAATTATTAACTTATCTTTTCAATTAGAAGAGTGAGCTTGGTTTTTACCAATTAACCTCTTATGTATCCAAATTAAGATCAAAGGTTACCAATTTCCCTCCTTGAATTAAGCCTAAATGTTAAGTAAGGCTAAATTTCCAAAATTACACATTGGCCCCTAGGCTCTAACACTTCATAATTCATCAAATTTAATCCAAATCACTTTGAAATTTTTATCCTACCTCATTCATCAGTCAATTAAGACATCAGAGAGAAAATGTGATTTTTTAAAATTTAATTTAATTTATATAATTATTGTCATGCAAAAATAGGATTTCTTCAAAGAAAATCCTAACTTGACCAAGATAAATCCTAATCCCTTGAATTTTTTACTAGAGGTAGACTTAGACTAGAGAAGTCTTTGGACTAAATTTCATGATTTTTTTAAGTTTTGTTTGAATTTTAAGAATTATTTTAAGTTTTGGGGTATTTATTAAATATAAAATATTTTACATGTGGAAAATTAAGTTTCATATTTTTAAAAAATCTTCCTAAGGTCAGAAAAATCAAAGGAGAAAACTTTACATTTTTTTAAATTTTATTTGATTTATTGGAATTATTTTTAGTGAAAACTCATTTTTAGCCTTTAAAAATTATTTTTTAGCTTTGAAATTTAATTTCTTTATTTAAAAAATCAGGAAAAATATTCTAATTGTTCTTAAGTGTTTAGGAAGCAATTTAGAACATTTCCATGAGTTTTATTATTTTTGTGATTTTTAGGGATTTTAAATTATTTATATTTTTAAAATAGGCTAAAAATCAAGTTTTTATTTTAAATATCATTTTATTTTTTAGAAAATACCCCTAATCACAGAGAACTTAAAAAAAATAAGTTTTATAATTTTTTAGTTATATTTTGATTTTTAAAAATCATTTAAGTGTCAAAAATATTATTTATCTTTAAAAATTAACTTAAGTTACCAAATAAACTTAAAATGCTTTAAATTTTCTATGATGAGCTCTTTGGATCCTAAAAGATAGTGGAGATCAAAAATAAACTCATTTTGTTGTTTTTATATTTCAAAATTAATTATTTTAGTGATTTAGGGTCTGTAAAGATTAGGTTTATTTTGAATGACTTGACTAATGAGAAATTTTCTTAAAGGTTCTCTAGTTATCATAAACCATGCAAAATTTTTTTAGATTTTTCTAAGTAAGATGCTAATTTCCATGATTATTTTAAGAAAATAATGCACATAAACATGAAAAATATGATTCTCTGTCAAGGGACCTCCTCTGACTTTGGAAAAAAAACGGAATGTTCCCTAAGATAGAGCCAACAACATGCTAAAATTTCAAGTCATAGTATGATTACTGTATGCATGGAGAATCAAAACATCCAAATCACTGTTTAATTAATTAAAAATAAAATATGCATCACATGGACTTAAAATTATTTCCACATTATTCTCCTTCATTTACTGAGCAAAAGGGTATTTTTATTTTATTTTTTTTATTTTTCTACACCAAGATATGAATTTTTTAAGTTAGGGATTATTTTATGAATTAATTAAATCTCTATTTATCTATTTAAATGTGTGGCGCTACCTCAACCTACGACAGCTCCGAAGCTCCACGTGCCCATGGTTTATGTTCTGAAGCGTTGTCCAGCTTGATCTCGACCGTCCTTCTGATACACGCGCGATTGAACGGTGCTCCGTCATCATCCCTGATAGCCTAGTCCAAGAACCGTCCATCTTCTAGCCTTAAGATCTCTCTCATTTCTTATCTAAATTAGATGATTTTTTTTTTAAATGCTCGCCTAGACTAGAGGAACATATCCATACAGTTATGATGCCATGAAATCAACTCAAAACAAATGAAGAGTTCAAATAAGCTTGGGAATAAGAGAAGTTTTATACCTTAGCTTTGAGAAGTGAAGCTTCAATCAGAGGGTCTTAGCACATTTGTTGGGATCTAAGGAGGCTAAGGATTGAGCCTCTAGTCTTGGTGTAAAGCCTAGGTATGATTTTGATCAAGACTGATTTTGGGTGTTGATCTAGAGCTATTGTAGAGGCTATTTCAGAGGGTAATTTGATGGGGCTTTGTCTTCTCTTGTTGTTACAAAGGTGTGGGCACAAGCAATTGAAGTTTGGTGGAGCTTTTAGGGATGTCATGTTTCTTCCCTAATTTTCAAGCTCAAAATTAGGGTCACTCAGGGGGAATCAAGGCAATGGAGTGATTCAAATGAGTTGTGGAGGACTCAATAAAGCTCTATGAGTGATTTGGGAAGCTCTCTCTGAGAAAATTTTTAGCACACCTCCCATGGTCGTGGAGGTTAGTTTTTATAAAAAAGGTCATGGTATGGCTCGCAGGGCAAATGTTTGGGTGCATTATGGTTCTTAAGTGGAGGGCAGAGGAGCTCTAAAATTTAATTTGGTTGAGCTGCCGTCTAGGTTTGATTTGGGTGAGATTCAAGAGGGGGTGGCCCTTGATTTTAGCTTCTCCGGTGACTAGGCCGACCGGCCATGGTAGAGGAGGTGACTAGGAGCTTAGGGCATCTAGAGGAATCTGTCAAAGCAATTTAATGCAATGGGGTTTAATTTTGGTAAGGGTATCTTAAGCATGTGCATTTTTGGAAATAAGATCGCTTAACTTGGGGGACTTTTGTTCCATGGCTTAGTTTAGGCGGTTAGATGGGTTTTGGCTCGGTCTTAGGGTTTAACCAATGTTTGAGGTGGAGTTAATTTGATTGCTTTAAGGTGGTTTGGTCATATTTAATGCATGGGTTCAAGTGATCAAAGTTTGGATTTGGGCAAGGTTATCCATGTCAATTGACCCAATTGATTTATCAATATTTTGTATATGATTTTTATGAAGATCTTTGGTGAAGGGTTGAAGTGATTTTGAGTTCAATCAGTAGGTCAATTTGAGGGATTTTTTAAATTTGGTCAATTTGGGCATGTTGGGCTAGACATGGGTCTAGATTGGGCTAGCCTTGAGCTAAGTCCAAATTTAATGGTTCAAATGATCAAGGGAGATGTTTTGAAGATTTTTCATGAAGGGATGGAGTGGAAATTTTGGGGCTAAGGCCATCAATTTAGTGAGATTTTGCGACATGGCCAATTTGTGGCAAATTTGGGGCTTTTGGACTTAGGTTGAAATCAAATGAAATTGAAGTCTCACCAAGGCAAATTGAATGTAAATTTTGATGTATGGGGATGTTATGAAGGTTTTTCAACACAAATTGTGGCCAATTGAGTGGACTATGGGTTCATTTTGGTGGAACCATGCCATAGAGCCAAAATTGGGTTTTTTGTTTAGCTCAAAATTAAGTTCAAATCATGGACCAATTGAGCTAGGATTTGGTTTATATTGGTCATATCAAGAGTGAATTTCAGTTTAGAATTGAAATTGTGGGAAATTGAGACCAATTGGACAGACATTTGGGGTAATTTGGGGAAAATATGGGTCTTTAAAGGGCAATTTGGGGGGGGTTTGGTCATAGATGGTCAAATTGGCCAAATTGGATCATGTCATAGTTGAGAAAAATGAAATTGGGAATATTTTGGAGGTTTTGGGGTTTTTTAGGATTTTTTGGAATTTTTTGAATTTTGGGCTAAGGAGGGGTATTTTGGTAATTTGGCCAATTTTGGTGGTTTTAGGTAGTTTGTGTGTTTTCAAGGTGTTTGAAATAATTTTTGAGTCAAGTTGGGTATTTTTGG
>NEWO01000059.1:2350860-2361133 GCA_003013225.1 Phalaenopsis aphrodite | reverse complement strand
TATCAATAAAAGCAAGAGTAAGAAGAATAGGATTATGATCAGAAGAAGCATAGCTAAGGTGTTGGACGTTAGAGATGGTGAAATAATTAAGAAAACCTGAGTTTGCAAAGAATCGATCAAGTCGTTGTTGGAGAAAACCTCTCCTCCAAGTATAAGGACAGCCAGAGTACCCCAAATCAAATAACCCTGCTTCAGTCATAAAAGAAGAAAACCGATTAGGAAGTGTTAGATCACATCTACCCCCTACTTTTCTTTTAGAGGGATTCATGATCATATTGAAATCCCCTCCAACAAAAAAATTTTCAATTATGGATGTACCCAAAATCTCAAGTTTCTGCCAAAGCAAGAATTTATCAGGTAAAAGAGAGCTAGCATACACAAAAGCCCCGGAACCATGAAACTGATCCAAGCGGAAATGCATGAGCACATACTGGTCATCATCATCCATAATAGATAAAGTGATTTTTCGTTTCCAGAAAAACTAAATCTTGTTGTTCTTATTGCAGTAAGATTGAAAGTTTTTGAAACGCTGTAAAATTCTACCCCTATTAACATGCACAAAAGGTTCCAAGATGGAAAAAATAGAAATATTATGGACCCTACAAAGATATTTGAGCCTATTAAGGGAGGAAGGGTCTGCCACTCCCCTAATATTCCAAATCATAATGTTAAACATTATGTCTTAAGCCCATTTGATAGATCTTCTAGAAGGGTTGCCTAATTGTTCCCCATCTGAGTTGTAGGTATCTTCCTGTATAATGTTGCCAACATTCAGACTTGATAACTCATTCTTCCTTTTAGCACTTTTTTTTGTGTGTTTTTGTATTTTTCATTCCCTCTCTAAGGAAGTTTAAGCATGTTGAAGGGGGGCCTTTGAAACATTAGTTGGTAGAGGAGGAGGAAAGTCATTATCTTGGATCTCAATCATATTGTTCCTATCAATGCTGGAATTAATAGATGTAATAGGAGTGTTACTATTAGCAATTATATGAAGTGGAGTATCATCAGAAAATGCTTCAACATTTAGATCAATAGAAGGATCGGCATTATCATTGTTCCCCTGAGATAAAATATCTTGCAAATTGCTAAGGTCTTCTCTAGTGATAGAGTGATGTTGTTCATGTGCATTTTCAAGATTGGATGGTGCCTTAGTAGCATTCTCAAGATTAGCAACAGTTACTCTATTAGGATCATTTATATTCCTTGCAGTATCTTGTTCAGGAACCAGATCATTGACAATGGAGGGGTTAGGAGGCACAGTAATAGTGTTACCAGGGGGATCATTTAAACCTTGAGACTTTTTTAAGTTGAGGATTGAAACGGAAGCAGTTAGAAATATGGTGACCAAACATAGAGCAATGTGTGCAATAGGGGGAATGTCATTCAATTTCAACTGGCTGCCAGTAGCCCTGGTGTTGAGATCCAATCCAAATATCATCACAAAAGGGGAGAGTAATATCTCTTTCCACTAGGACCCAAGCCTCAGAGGGTCGTGTAAGATAAAAAGTACCACTATCCATTTTTAGAGGTTTCCCATACGCAGCAGCAAGAGAAAATAAAACTTCATGGTTAAACAGATGCAACTATAACCCTGGAAAATGGATCAAAACTGGTAAAATCGGAAGCTCTAACTTCGGATCGAAATCAACAGACCACTTCCTGAATTTCATGAATCTATTTTCTATTTTTCAGAAAACGTTTCGCAAAAAGCATGGTATAATCCTCATCATTAGCAAGCTGGATTAAGATATGTTTGCCATCCAAAACCCCTATTCTCCACCAACCCTTCAATTTAAGTAGATCAATCTCTTTTCTAATGAGCTCAAGTTTAGGATGGCCATAAGAAAATTTCCCAACCAAAGCAAAACGACAAGAGGAAGCCAACACATTTGTTTCAACATCAGAAATAAACATAGCCAACTTCCCATTCTTCTTCCCTAGTTTTTTCACAAATGAGTAATCACCACCAATATTGAGAGAATCATGAAAACCTTGAGGAAATAGAAAGGAATCAGTAGAACTCGAGATCGCCCCACCTCCCTCTAAAACCGCATCAACGAAAGATCGAGAGGGAGGCATTGCGAAAGAAAACGCGAGAAAATCCGAGGAACCCAAAGGAAAACGCAGATCGCAGAAAATCTAAAGACAAGGTCGCAAAGACGCAAGAGATTGCGAGAGAAGCAGAGAGGAAAGATCTCACCAGCCATGGAGAAGAGGAAACGCAACGCCGCTGAACTCCCGAATCCTACACTCTGCCTCTGCCTCTGTTTCTAACATCGCGATCGGAGAACCTTGCTGTCGAGGCGGCCGGAGAAGTGCTCGGTGGAACCGGCGGTGAGGGGAAGCCGCGGCGAACAGCCTCCGGCTAGGGCACAGGGAGGTCCTGAGGAGGGCAGCGACACACACACACACACACACACACACACACACACANAGGGGGGCCTTTGAAACATTAGTTGGTAGAGGAGGAGGAAAGTTATTATCTTGGCTCTCAATGATATTGTTCATATCAATGCTGGCGTTAATAGATGTAATAGGAGTGTTACTATTAGCAATTATATGAAGTGGAGTATTATCAGAAAATGCTTCAACATTTAGATCAATAGAAGGATCGACATTATCATTGTTCCCCTGAGATAAAATAACTTGCAAATTGCTAAGGACTTCTCTAGTGATAGAGTGATGTTGTTCACGTGCATTTTCAAGATTGGATGGTGCCTTAGTAGCATTCTCAAGATTAGGATCATTTATATTCCTTGTAGTATCTTGTTCAGGAACAAGATCATTGATAATGGAGGGGTTAGGAGGCACAGTAATAGTGTTACCAGGGGGATCATTTAAACCTTAAGACTTTTTTAAGTTGAGGATTGAAACGGAAGCAGTTAGAAATATGGTGACCAAACATAGAGCAATGTGTGCAATAGGGGGAATGTCATTCGATTTCAACCGCCTGTCAGTAGCCCTGGGTTGAGATCCAATCCAAATATCATCACAAAAGGGGAGAGTAATATCTCTTTCCACTAGGACCCAAGCCTCAGAGGGTCTTGTAAGATAAAAGTACCACTATCCATTTTTAGAGGTTTTCCATACGCAGCAGCAAGAGAAAATAAAACTTCATGGTTAAACAGATGCAGCTTTAACCCCGAAAAATGGATCCAAACTGGTAAAATCGGAGGCTCTAACTTCGGATCGAAATCAACAGACCACTTCCTGAATTTCATGAATCTATTTTCTATTTTCAGATAACGTTTCGCAAAAAGCATGGTATAATCCTCATCATTAGCAAGTTGGATTAAGATATGTTTGCCATCCAAAACCCCTATTCTCCACCAACCCTTCAATTTAAGAAGATCAATCTCTTTTCTAATGAGCTCAAATTTAGGATGGCCCTAAGAAAATTTCCCAACCAAAGCAAAACGACAAGAGGAAGCCAACACATTTGTTTCAACATCAGAAATAAACATAGCCAACTTCCTATTCTTCTTCCCTAGTTTTTTCACAAAGGAGTAATCACCACCAATATTGAGAGAATCATGAAAACCTTGAGGAAATAGAAAGGAATCGGTAGAACTCTAGATCGCCCCACCTCCCTCTAAAACCGCATCAACGAAAGACCGAGAGGGAGGCATTGTGAAAGAAAACGCGAGAAAAACCGAGGAACCCAAAGGAAAACGCAGATCGCAGAAAACCTAAAGACAAGGTCGCAAAGACGCAAGAGATTGCGAGAGAAGCAGAGAGGAAAGATCTCACCAACCATGGAGAAGAGGAAACGCAACGCCGCTGAACTCCTGAATCCTACACTCTGCCTCCGCCTCCGTCTCTAACATCGCGATCGGAGAACCTTGCTGTCGAGTCGGCCAGAGAAGTGCTCGACGGAACCGGCGGTGAGGGGAAGTCGCGGCGAACAGCCTTCGGCTAGGGCACAGGGAGGTCCCGAGGACGGCAGCGACACACACACACACACACACACACACACACACATATATATATATATAAGATAAATTTAACATATCTATTAAAAATAATATTTAAAGGGAGATCATATAGTCGCATGATATTCTTAAAAATTTATCACAAAGTACATCATATAAAAAAAAAAATTTTCCGAATAGAGAATTTGATCATGCACGTGCCCTTGACAAAAATGTTAATTCCTTTATGAATATAACTACTATTATATAGATTAGCATTCAATTAGAGAGGTTCACTAAATTACATAAGATTATATTCTCAGTATATCTGTTATTTATAATTTCGTAAACAACCTTGTCCATAAATTGTTTGATGTCACAGAGTCACTAGATTTCATGGAGCTAACATCACCTTATCATGTATGCAAGGAAAAAATTCACCCTCATCACTTTAAACATCCTTAAAAACTTTACTGATTCACAATGTCAAACTTTGATTATCGATCACTTCTTATCTATACATTAGTTTAACCAATCTTTGGTTTGTTTATTTATCATTTTTATCTCTCGATTGAAAATAATAAAAGAAACCTCAATAGGCCAAGCTCTGAATAAGCATTGTTGTGAAGACTTCAATTTAATTTAGACATTCTTGCTTCGATTTCCCTTCTGCATTCACAATCGGTTTGGAAGGAACGAGCATGTGTTTTAAATTGAGAGTGATTTTTGTTATTCCCAATTAATTGTTGATTGTTAGGAAGCCAAGGATTGCAACTTAATTGAAGTTCTACTTTGTATGTAAAGTTAATGACTTAATATAAAGATCAAGTTGAACTCATTTCAGATTTATCTAAGATGATCACTTTCAATTCTTCAATGTATTTAACAATAGCTTGTTGTGTGGACTTTAAGGCAGTATAATTCTTAGAAATTAATGATGTAAGCACTTGCAAAAAGAGAAAGCTATGTAATGTTGATAATGATGATATAAAAGTTGCACATATACAAAGGAAGGAAATGGCCTCTTAGCAATTTTTTTCATCATTGGTCCAACATCTCGCATTGTTCTTGCCTTCATGATGTCGAGATTAACATAGTTACAACCACTAAGTGTACCCTTATGCCACAAATTTAACCTACTTGTTTAGTGGGATCTTCATGTACTCAAAGAAAGCATTCATGGCTTATTTATTAGTTCATAAAGTGGGTTTTTTTCTTATTTCTTCATGAAGACTGAGAAATTAAATGGAAAATTAAACTATCATGTCAAAAAAATGCATAAGAAAGGGTTTTAGCTATAGAAAATTTTGAAAGGTGTTTTCTTTATGATTGTGAAGATAATAATACTATTAAGTAAATTTTAAAGTAAACAAATGCAAATCTCATCTAAAATTTTGCACACTAAAGACCCAAGAGAATTTGACCATCAATTTGAGTACAGAATGCAGAAGAAAATTTAAGTTTAGCTTCTAACAGTATTCACAATATTTTCAAAAATAGGATATAAATCTAACATCTCTATTAGAAATAATGTTTAATGGGAGCTCATATGGTCATAGGATATCCTTGAGAAATGATCATAAAGTGGTCATATAAAAATGTTTTGCCAATAGATAATGTGACTTTGCACATGTCCTCGACAAATTCCTTTGTGAATATAGCTAGCATTGTATAGAAGAGCGTGCTTAACAGTGTACAGTCGGAGAGATTCAACTATGGTATTTAGATTATATTCATAGTGCATCCTCTATGTATAAGATATGTATAAGAAAGTCAGAGACAGCCTTTTCCATAAATATTTTGATGTTGCAAAGTCTACTAAAGCTCAAAAGTAGAGAATGATACACTATCAAACAACAAGATTTTTTATTTAAAACCATACAAAAAAAAGACAACTCATGAACTAATAAGCTTTATTTAATCATCAACATAGAAGTTTAACAACCAACTCACCACCAACTCTGGCCAGATTTATTCATACAATATAAGCTTCTGCGCCACTCTCCCCCTGCAGAAAAACACCCCTATATCCAGATATCAGAAGTGCAGTCACCTCCAGGGTATCTCATCTCATGGGCGAGCGAGGGACCGTCAGGTTCGCGTCCAAAGTCGACGAAAAAGTTTGGATTCAGCTTCAGCCCGCCCTCATCCGTGTCAACATCGATTTGAAGCATATGGGAGCCTTTCTGGACGACCTCTGGGTAGAACTGCTTGTCCCACACGCTAAAGAGTGAGTTGGTCACATAGAGTCTCTTTCCGTCGAGGCTCAGCTGGATCATCTGAGGCCCTCCTCGAAGCCGATTTCCCTATCCAAAGCATGCATTATTTGGTTGCAAAAAAACCCAAGTTTTTCGTATCTTTTTCGTCACTGCTTTGTGAAGAAAATGAGCCATCAAGATGGTTGGTGTGACTAACCTTAATCTCGGGTACATCAAATTGTGCTTCGGATCCATCGTCGGCAATGTAAACCACATCACTTCCTTTCTGAATCAATCCGCCAACCCAAACCTGGCCGGTGAGCACAGGCTTGAGAGGATCCTCAATGTTATACTGCCTGATATCACCATGCAACCAGTTGACAAAGTAGAGGAATCTGTCATCTAAGGAAATGAGGAAATCAGTTATGAGGCCAGGCATCTCAGGGAGAATCCAGTTCTTCACCTTAAGTGGTTCCACTGATATCCCCACCTACGGAAAACAAAAAGAGAGATTTTTAAATTTACATTTACTAAATTTTTTTCTTAAAAAACAGCATTCTATAAACTAAACTTTTAAAATTGATAATGTTTTCAATATTTTAAAAATAAGCAGACTTATATGCATAACACTTAATTCATATGTATTTACACATCTAAACCTAAATTTCAGTTTTCACTTGTATACCATCTTACTTACAAATAAAAAAATGTGTAAAATAGGAATTTTATATGAGCTGAAAAATAGGAAAACCATAAAAATTTCCTTTTTTAAAAAAAAGAGAGCTTTTCAGGTTATAGGAATTTAAAATTTTTAAAAGGCATTTGCATACATACCACCCAATTCCTATGTATTTGCATATTTAACGCTTAAGCTTTACTTATTTACAATTATGCCAACCAAATCTTTCATATCACATCAGAAATATCACTATTTTAACTTTTAAATATTGAAATACATATTCTCATGTATAAATAAGATGATATATAAGTAAAAATTGTGATTAACGTGCAGATATGTAAATACAAATGAATAAGTGGTATTTATGTAAATCTGCTTATTTTTAAAATATTAAAAAACAGATTTGTTACCACTTGGTGACAACATGGCTTTTAATTTTTTTTTTTCCTGAAATTTTATTTTTTAACAAAACCTTTATTTACGTGTCCATTTTAAATTTTTTCTTCCAAAAGATATATTATCAAATACAGTTACTCCATAGCGCAAGAGTTCTGAAACATGAAGACCACACAATCAATCAGAAAAGATAAATTCACCTCATGACTCCATGATCCATCTTTGGTCTTGAAGAACCTCACCATGTTACTGGTCAGAGCGCACCCGACAAAGCCGATGTCTTTCGAGGGGTCGTGCAAAAACCTAATCTATAAAGTTAAATCATAATTTGAGTTCTCAAAATTCGCTAAGTTTGAGAAGCTTCTCATCCCTACCAAATAAGATTGAGCTCTGTACTTACTTCTAAAGGTAGGAGACCGGTATCACCGAGGTCCAAAGTCTGCTTCAGTTCTCCATCAGACCAGCTGTAGACGTGGAGATGCCTCCCGTAGAGTCCATTGGTGACGTGCTCGAGATTAAATCCTTTACTAAAAGCTGCCGGAGCTCCCCACGACGTACTAATCATCGTATTGTGCCGAGGTTGATACCAGTAATCGTATCCAAACAATGGGCTGTGACCTGGTTTCTCCCACCTGTTTTAATTTTTTTAAAAAAAAACTTTAATTTCTTTCCAAAATAATTGTTCTGCAAAAAATAAGCTACTTTTTGAACAAAGTTTTGGAAATATTTCACAAAACTTTCCAATAAGTTTCTCAAGCTCCTTTATGAAAAGAAGCTCAAAGAAACAAAGCCCATAATTGATTTTATAATGGAAATATGAGTAAAGCGTCAAAATAGTCATCTGACTATTTACAACAGCCCATTTTAACCTCAAAATATATAAAAGCATCAAATTAATATTAAACTCATTTAATGGGAGCTAAAATAATGCTCCATGTGGATTATTTCAACCATATTAAGAGACTTTGGGGATAAAATTAACACTTTTTTAGACTCTTAAGCTTAAAATGATCCTCTGCAAAGAATTTATCTATAGAAAATTTATACAAATTACTAAAAGATTAAATATGATACATGAACAACATAGAACAGAAAGGTCATCTAAGGAGAAATCAACACCTTCCTTTAATATTAAAATCAGAATCCAATAGGAGAAAACCATTCCCAGCTGCATTGCCATCTTTGTCACCAAGGCAAGACACCAAAAGGTCACCGGATGCAAGACAATGTGACGTGTGAGGATACGCCAATCCGGTTTCCCGCACAATATCCTCAGGCTCAACTATCTTATGCAACGCGGGAGCCTTTGGATCTGTAGCAGTGTCGACAGCATAAATGCGACCAGATCTGATGGCATATAAACCATGTTAATCGATCAGAACGAGACGAGAACTAAATTGTTTATACATAATGAGAGAAGATGAGTCGTCATAGGAGAGATCCATAAAGTGGGTGGATTCAGACTTACATCAACGAAGGCAGGATTAGGTAACGTCTATCAACTGATGGATCACCATGGCAAGAGCTGCAGGCATTCCAGCCTGAGTGATGCAGTTCGTCGCCTACATATGGAGCTGGAAGTCTATGGATAACTTGCGAAAAGGTTGGTGAGTTAGGATCAACATCCACTGTTGCCAAGTAATCAGGCTTGCCCTTTTCATTGGTTCCTGAATTACAAATTACTTAACAGATGAGAAAATGAGAAAAGAAACAGTAAAGCAACAATAGTCTGTCATATATGAACCCTAGTATCTAATCTGTGATTTAGGGTTAACACTCATAAAGATTTAAAAATGTGTTTGTAAACATTTTTAGGATGTGCATGCATACTGTAAATTGCTTTTTCTTATCATTGTGGAAGATGATGATCAACTTGTTTCTCAATCAGCCAATTTTTAAAAAAGAATTAAATTAGAATTTATAAAAAATCGGCAATTTATGGAAATAATTCAAGTCATATAGAACAGATTTGTAGGATCCATTAGGATCTCTGCAAATTAATTTATATTTAATCTTAATAATTTTTAACATGATATGACCAAAATTAACAAATCCCTAGGGTTCTAAAGACTTCTACCTCTTGTGGATGGAGAGAAACTTCAAGTCGTGTTTGGGTTTGTTTTGATTGTTTTTTTTTATTATTATTTTGATTTCATTTAAAATAAAATTCATATTTGGAAAAAACTAAAAAGAAAAATTTTATTTTTGTTTGCATAAAACTCTACTTAATCATAATCATTGCATCACATTACAATTAATTATCATTAATATGTAGTTAATTAACTCTTAATTCTAGTATAAAAAGTTTAATTAATTTTTATTCAGCGCAGTCATAATTAAATATAAATAAAAGATCCATACTTCTAATTAAAATATAATAAAATCCTACTTAAATAAATAATTGAACCAATTATTCTTGCTACTTAATCAACAATTCTTTATCCCAAAATTAATTATCAATAATAGACAATAATAATAAATCCTTGATAATCTTAACTGAAACTCTAATAATTTTAAAATTATCCTAGATAATAGTTAGTTATAAATTATTTTGGATCATTAATTAATTATTTTAATGATCCAAGGTTAATTACCATAACTAAACACTAATAAAACCTTAGTTATTATCGAATTAAAAATCTAACAACGCATAATCAGCTCAGTAAATGGTCAATTATAAATTACACTAGTCAATTATTCAATAATAAATTATCCTAAGTCTATTTATTATGATTAAACAATAATAAAACCTTACTGGGCTTAATAAATCCTAATCAGTTCCTAATTAGCCTAATAGATAGCTAGTTTGACCAATAATCAATTAATTAGTGATCTAAACCTAGTTACATAACTAAACTAATAAAAACTTAATAATCTTAATTAAAACAATTAACCCAAAAATAGCATGATTAATGTCAAATCAAACTAATTAATCCAAATGACCCAAACCTATTTCCAAAACATATAAACCAACCATATGAGTGTTTTCACAATTTCTGTAAAAACCCCACTTCTTCTAAACAAAAAATAAAACAAAATTGTGAGACTTTACTTTTACTATAGTAGGGGATTGAAAAAAAAAGGGAAGA
>NEWO01000059.1:2338925-2350723 GCA_003013225.1 Phalaenopsis aphrodite | reverse complement strand
TTTTTTAAAACACTTAAAATAACTTTTATTTTGTGTGTTTTCAGAAACAACCATATCTTAATCAAATATAGAAAACATATTTTATTTCAAATCAAAATATAAATAAAATAAGATAAAAATAAAAAATAGAAAACAAAAAATAAAAGTGATCCCAAACAATCTCTTAGAATTTGATAGGTCAAGAATAATCTATATAGATGTTTTCAAAACAGCAAGCCCAAATGCAATATGCAATAGTTCATTTTTGCCTCAATATACAAAGAGAAACAACACTTTTATGAATGAGAGTATTTATGACTTGTTATCATATATACATATATTATTTCCAATAGGTGATTTAATCAATCAAATTTTAAACCACATCAGCTAATATTTTTAACAAATATAATCATATGTTGAATAACACTAATTTTTATCCATTCAAGAGAAAAAAAAAAAATCAAGGACATAAATAATAGTGATGAGAATATATAAGAATTAAGAATAGTCAATCATAAGGTTGACTGTCCAACTAGAGACCACAACGTTGGGAGAGAGTAATGTGAAAGAACTGTGAATATCAGAAATCTAAAAGCATTTTTAAGAAGATTTTTGTGAGCGAGATGTTACAAGTGCCAATAACAAAAACAAATAAGAAGCATATAAGAAAAGTAACCGACAAAAGAGAATAGTGAAAGAAACTAATAAGAAAAGAAGAGCTCTGTTAGAAGAGAATTGAGAATCAATGAGTAATGACTCAATAACTACAAGAAACGGTGAGATGAAAGCAGTTATTGCATCACTGGCAAACTGAAACATGAAATTTGAAATAAGATTCTGTTGCGATACAGAGCCAAGTGCATAAAGCTATAACACAATGCAGTGAAATCCACTTCACAGACTTCGCTTCACTTCACTTCTATTATCATTAAATAAAGCTGGCTACGCTACCAAATATCTAGATTAATTGGCAATCTTAGAATAAGTAAAGCGACTTTACCAGATACAGTGTTCATTTTACATGATGTTAAATAATTCATTGTATTATCAAATAATAAAAATTCCCATGCAATCTGAAAGTAAAGGAATACAATTAGTTTTTTCTGTAAGATAACAAAATTTACTGACTTTATTGGCATAAAAATCCTTCAATTTTCAAATTGAACTCGAAGCTAATTTGAAATAAGAAAACATATTTCTGAAAACAAAGAAAATTACTGGTTCCTTTGGTAAAGTTCCGTTAGAAATAAACATTAACTTTATGCTCCAAAACACTCCTGGTGTTCCCTCAAATATAATGGTTTTAATTTAAAAACAAAATGAATGAAAATCTAATATTATTTTTCAAAATATATATTCTCCATATGTAAGATAAAAATGAGCCAACTTTAAACCTCATTCGCTTGAGAATATCTACCAAGGCTATAGATGAATCGAGCATTCAACAAGCTACTCATGTTCCAACTCGAATAGAGCTCATTCATGTCAATTGATTAAATAATTGAACAAGCTTCAGCTCCCACCCAAATTTATGCTCATTTACTTTCTTTTGTAGTCGAACATTACTCGGACACTTTACATTGCATTGTTTAAATTGTATTGGCATACCCATTTGAACTTATAACCAATGTGAGCGAGTATATCAGTTGTCAGATTTTCCTTATTCAAGCAGATGCGCTGGATAAGCTTTTAAGGTGCATTTTCTCTTCGATTTTCATATTTCCCTCACTCTCATTATACTAAAAGCAACTAAAACAATTCTATCTATCTATTTATTTACTCCCTTGGCATGCTGAAAACAACAAAAATACTTCATGTATAAGCGACCCCAGGAAGCTTGCAATTGAAGTTCTCACTCCAAGTCCTTAACTAGCCCTTTACTTAAAGCTAATCCTAATAGGCTTGGGCCAAGGATCTAGTAAGCCACAAACAAAGCCTGAGCATTTAAGCAAATGACAACTGCCACCGCCCTCGCCATGAAAACGTCACGTCAATCTCCTACCATGGACCTAAAAACATCAACAACCTTCTCCAACAACCTCCCAAGATAGTTGATGAAGCCCATACAACAACCTCCTGTTACTATGAGGCAGGCTGAAAATGTGTAACATCTAAACACAAGCAAGCTTTTGACTAGGTCTTCTCCAAGCCATGAATTTCTAAATGCTTTCAGAAAATATACAATCTAAACAAAACATGAGCCAAAAAAAAAAACACTTCTTCAAACTCAACAGAGCTAAAAGCAACTTCCAAACAAAGCCATATTAATTTCAATGTTTCCAATATTAAATAAGTGAAATTTCCTTTCTATGTAATTCTGATCTTTGAGGAGCCATAAGGTTCTTTTGCTCGAGATATAGTTCCCAACTCACAAAAGAAACTCTTTGGGCACAACTACATCCTTAGCTTCGGTATAGAGTGAAATATATTAAGTTTTGTTAGATATGGCTCATATATCATAAATGAACAGTGCTAAATCAGGAGCGGAGCAGAGCGAAAGATTCTGTCCAAATCAGGGGAGTTTTCTTATGTGGGTTTGGGGTGTAGTATAAGGGTAATTTGGTAATTACATATTTTACCCAAGGTTTCCTTTTTATGTACTTTCTAAAATTATAAATTAGGCTTGTATGTAACCCTAGGGATCATCTCTTAATCCCTGAATTGTGTACTTTTTCTGAATTAGTAAAAGTCGCCGCTCTGCTCCCGAGGACGTAAGCATCTTTGCCGAACCTCGTTAAATGTTCTTCTGGATTTGTGTCGATTCCTATTTTTTTTCCCTAAATTTCTCAACAAGTGGTATCAGGGTCAGGTTCGAGGGGAGGAAAGAAAAATTTTGGCGCAAGGAATTCGAGTTTGGCTGTTAGAGAGAGCTTCCGGAAGGGGTATTCGGTTCCCGATGAATTCTGTGAAGCCTGCGGCGATTTCTGTCGCAGGAGAGGCTCTCGATTACGACGGCTCAGAGAGACGGGCGGCGAGAGGAGCGAAGGAATAGGCAGACTTCTCGTTCACGGCTTGGGAGGACGCGGATCCGCCGATACGGGAGCTCCCTGTTCGCGCGGGAGGCGCGACATTCGGGTTGACGAAAGGCAGCCAGAAAAGGTAGGTGGGAGAATTTCCGGCTGCGGAGGTCTTGGCGCTGCTTGCAGAGAGGATTTGGAAAGGAAGGGAATCATTCTTTCCAGAAATTTCATCAAACACAGTGCAGGAAATATTTGCTCCAACAGAAAATGAAAGTTTTTGAATTCGACTTAATTAAAAGATAATTTATTTTTAATTAAGTTGATTTAAAGAAAATATTTAATTAAGGAAACTTAATTAAAATTTTCTTTGTTGGAGGCTACGAAGAAGGATTTATTCCTTTGCGGGAAGAAGGAAAGTTTTTTTGAAATTCGTTAATTAAGGTAAATATTTTAATTAAGGGGGTCTTGATTAAAGAAGCTTAATTAAGAAAATATTTCAATTTTTTCTTTTTAAAAAAAAAGGTTCTAAGCAAGGATTTGCAGAGGAATTTTTTGCAGAAAAGTTTCGTTGTAGGTATAATTTTCAGATGACATTTTCTGGTGCAAAATTTAAGATGGTAAAGTTTTATGAAACCGTAAACTTTGGATTGTGGCAAACAATTGTGAAAAATCTGTTGGCGCAACAGAGAACCTTGAAAGCCCTGAGGGCAACGAAACCAGATGCTATGGAGGATGAAGATTGAGAAGAATTGCAACAGCGAGTGGCAACAACTATATATCTATGCATGGCAGATGAAGTTATGTATCACATGATGAATCTGAAATCTCTAGGAGAAGTTTGAAAGAAATTGAAAAACTAAGTTTATGGTTAAATCTCTGAAGAATAAGTTATATCTGAAACAAAAGCTGAATGGGTTGAAGATGTAAGAAGGTTCTGATCTGACGCAGCACGTGAATGACTCCAATCAAATAATCACTGATTTATCACGGCTTGATGTGAATATTGAGGATGAAAATCGAGCGATGATTTTGTTGTGTTCGTTGTCCTCTTCTTATGACACTTGGTAACTACTCTGACATATAGGAAAGAGTATTAAAGTTGATGAGATTATTGTAGCGTTGTTGGTTCACAACCAACGAAAGCAGAATGCAGGGGAAAACTCTCACAGCGATAGTTTATATGTTAAGGGTAAGCAAGATCGTGGAAGGAAGAAAGAGGGTCTGAAATGCGAAAATTCATATCAAAATTCAAAGGCAGAATAGAAATTCATTGCTACAGGTGCAACCAGTCATGTCATATGAAGAGAGATTGTCCAAAGCTCGAGAAGTAGACTGGGAAAAAAGGTGATGCATCATCGAAATCTGTAAATATGGCGCAGAATGACAATTCAGATTGCAGTGATGGAGATATGTTTTCAGTCTCATCAACTCAGTTCACAGATACATGGATTTTTGATTCAGAGTGCTCTTATCACATAATACCTAACAGGGAGTGGTTTACTTCATACAGGTTAACTAATTCTGACTCAGTCTATTTGGGTGATGATAGATGATGCAATATTGTTGACATTGGAGAAGTCAGAATTCAGATGTATGATGGCACAGTTAGAACGTTATGTGATGTCAGACATATTCTAGATCTGAAGTAAAACTTGATTTCCTTGGGCACTATACACAGAAATGATTTTATTCCTA
The DNA here is from genome assembly GCA_003013225.1 of Phalaenopsis aphrodite. Lineage (NCBI taxonomy): Eukaryota > Viridiplantae > Streptophyta > Magnoliopsida > Asparagales > Orchidaceae > Phalaenopsis > Phalaenopsis aphrodite. The sequence continues at coordinate 2,346,089 of NEWO01000059.1, read as the reverse complement.
AGGTTGATGAGGATAGGGAAATCATCAGAATTGTTAAGGGTGCGCTGGCGGTAATGAAAGGAAAGTTAACCGCAGACAACATCTACAACTGTTGGGGAGTACAGTTGTAGATGGAGTTCATTCTGTGGAGTCAGATAATGATAGTACAAAGCTATGGCATATCCATCTGGGTCGTCTTAGTGAACGTGGGATGGCGGAATTGCATAGAAGAAACCTGTTGCATGGTGCTAAAAGTTGCAAGCTCAATCTTTGTAAGTTTTGTATTCTTGAAAAACAGATTAGAGTCAGTTTTATGACTGGAAAACATAAAACTGAAGGGATTCTTGATTATGTGCATTCTAATATATGGGGCCCTACTAGGGAGTTATCATTAGGAGGATCTCAGTATTTCGTTACCTTTATTGATGATTTCTTCAGGAAAGTTTGGGTGTATTTCTTGAAGCAGAAATCTAAAGTCTTCTCTAAATTCAAGCTGTGGAAAGCTGGGATGGAGAATCAAACTGCCAGAAAGATCAAGTATTTGAGGTCCTATAATGACACAGTACACAGATTCGCAGTTTCAGAAGTTCTGTGAGGAGCATGGGAATCAGAGGCATTTTTCAGTGCACAAGACACCACAGCAGAATGGTGTGGCAGAAATAATAAACAGGTCCTTAACTGAAAGGGCAAGGTGCTTGAGACTGAATGCAGAGCTTCCTAAGAGTTTCTGGGTAGAGGTTGTGAATATTGCATGATATCTCATCAATAGATTACCTCGAGCATCATTAGGTGACAAGGTCGCAGAAGAGATATGGACAGGCAATCCAGTTAAATTCGATCATTTACGTATTTTTGGTTGTCATGCTTATGTGCATGTACCTGGAGATGAAAGATCCAAACTTGATGTAAAATCCAAGAAGTGCATCTTTCTAGGCTACAAAAAAAGTGTGAAAGGATAAGTTTTGGAATCTGATTGCAAAGAAAATGGTGATCAGCAGAGATGCAGTTTTTGATGAGCAGTTTATGTTACAGCAGAATCAAGACAATGTGTCAGAGAAGAGTTCCAGTTCATATGTAGTGCAGATGAATTTATAACAGCAGCCAATAGCTTTTGAGAGAGGTGAAAGTTCAAATCTAGCACCTGGTGATTCTATTCCAGATGATTTGCAGAATTATAATCTAGCCAGAGATAGACAGAGACACACCAATATAAAGTCTCCTAGCATATTGAATAATGAAGACTTAGTCTCATGTGCACTTCTCATCAGCAGCAATGATCCAGTCACTTTGCAATGAGCTAGTGAGCACTTTTCAATGAGCTATCACTAGCCAGGAGAAAGAGAAATGGACGGGTGCAATGGTTGAGGAGATGGAGTCTTTGCAGAAAAATCGCACATGGGAGATAGTTCAGCTTATAGAGGGAAAGAAGGCTATTGGGTGCAAATAGGTTTACAAAAGGAAATCAGCAGTATCAGAAAAAGAAGGGGAAAAGTTCAAGGCTGGACTGGTAGCAAAGGGATTTTCACAGCAGAAGGGGATAAGTTATGATGAAATATTTTCTCCTGTGACCAGACATACATCAATCAGAGCAGCGCTTGCATTAGTAGCCATTTGGGATTTGCATTTGAAACAGATGGATGTTAAAATTGTTTTATTGCATGGTGATTTGGAGGAGCAGATTTACATGGAGAAGCCAGAAGGGTTCACTCAACCTGGAAAGGAGCATCTGATTTGCAAGTTAAAGAAATCGTTGTATGGGTTGAAACAGTCTCCAACACAATGGTACAAGCGGTTCGACTCCTACATGATTCAGATTTACTACAGGCAATGTGAGTATGATTGTTGTGTTTATGTGAAGAGTCTTGATGATGGTTCTATTATTTTTCTATTACTATGTGTTGATGATATACTGATTGCTGCAAAGAATATGAATGATGTCCGTGGTTTGAAAGCTTTATTGAGCCAGGAATTTGACATGAAAGACTTATGTCCTACGAAGAAGATTCTTGGAATGAAGATTCATCGAGACAGAGGCTCAAGACGATTATGTTTATCTCAACGAGGCTATGTTGAGAAAATGCTTGAAAGGTTTGAGATGAGCAAAGCAAAACCTGTAAGCACTCCTTTGGCAAATCATTTTAATCTTTCTACAGAACAGTGTCCTAAGACAGATAAAGAAATCAAAGACATGGCAAAGGTTCCATATGCCAGTGCAGTTGGCTGTTTGATGTATGTAATGGTATGTACTCGTCCTGATTTGGCTCATGCTGCTAGTCAAGTCTGCAAATGCATGGTTAAACCTGAAAGAAGACATTAGGAAGCAGTCAAGTAGATTTTCAGGTATCTGAAGGGTACTGTAGGACATGAAATTATTTTTGGCAGTCAGCAGAATGATCATTCAGTTGTGGGGTATTTTGATTCTGACTATACTGGTGATTTGGATGGCGGAATGCCTACAACTGGGTATGTTTTTACTCTTGGTGGAGGGCATATATCTTGGAAATCAACAATTCAGTCTATTGTGACATTATCTACAGCTGAAGCTGAGTACATGGCAGTAGCTGAAGCTGCTAAAGAAGTCTTATGGCTTGTTGGGCTAGTAAAGGAACTGGGTGTTGAGCAAGGTGGAGTTCAGTTGCATTGTGACAGTCAGAGTTTTATTTATCTGGCTAAGAACTAGGTGTACCATGCAAGAACCATGCACATTGATGTCAGGTATCACAAGATCAGAGAATTGATTGCTTCTGGGGAGATAATGTTGCAGAAGGTTCATATTGATAAGAATGCAGCTGATATGTTAACCAAGCCAGTTACTATCAACAAGTTCTTGCATTGCTTGGACTTGTTGAATGTCTGCAGTTGCTAGAGAAGCATGGTGGCCCAACCCACATTTGGTATGTAAGGAACTCCATGATGTATTTCTCCTAAGAGGCTGGATATTCACCAAGGTGGAGATTTGTTAGATATGGCTCATATACCATAAATGGACAGTGCTAAATCCGGAGCGGAGCAGAGCGGAAGATTCTGTCCAAATCAGGAGTGTTTCCTTATGTGGGCTGGGGGTGTGATATAGGGATAATTTGTTAATTACATATTGTACCCAAGGTTTCTTTTTTATGTGATTTCTAAGGTTATAAATTAGGTTTGTATGTAACCCTAGGAATCATCTCTAAATCCCTGAATTCTGTACTTTTTCTGAATTAGTAAAAGCCGTCGCTTTGCTCCTGAGGACGTAGGCATCTTTGCCGAACATTGTTAAATCCCTTTTTGTTCTTCTGGATTTGTGTCGATCTTGTTTTTTCTTTGCCCTAATTACTCAACAAGTTTTGTTGGTTGAAAATGTCTCGTTGCATGCAAATGGGCTTGTAAAAGGCAGGAAATCAATCCGAGAAAATGAAAACTGGTTTTTTTTTCGGGATCAAATACCAAAATCAGAATAAAGGGCCAAAATTTTTTATGTAAAAAAGAAAAAAAAATTAAATAAATAATCTCAAGTTATTCTCTAATTGAACAGAATACTATTTTAAAATGCAGTGCAATATATAACTTTATCTTGACAAGTCGAAGAGAGCTTTAGAATGTCAGGAAATGAACTGTCGGAGCTGAAGCAGTGTGGTTTGCCTGAGTGATATAGCTACATCTAAGTAGTGTAGGCAATGTGATTAATTGCAGATCAAACCTTGAAACTACGTATAGCTGTGCACGCAATGTAGCAAGTTTAAGCGAAAAAGCATTCTCATGACCATATGAGGTGTGCAGAAGTAGGATAAGTGTTGGAAACATTCCTTAATAGCATAAAAATTTGTTGAAAAATAATGGAAAGAAAAGTAGATTTGCAATTTCACCTTTAAGGTTCGAGTTTCAGCATTTCTCATAATTACAGATACACAAGGAAAAATGCAGATCTGTTAAAAAAAATTCTTTTTAAAGAAAGAAAAGCAAATTGAAGAGATATTTAAGCTTTTGCAGAAGGTATAGATCTGCATCTAGAAGGGTAAATGATATTGATAAGTTCTAGAAGAGTGAACATGTAACAGCCAAGAATTTCAGAATGCTTCAGCAGAAAAAGAGCAACAAAGACATTAAAAAATTGTTAAATTCTAAGTAGTAGGAGGACAAACACAACAGAGTTGGAAACCATATGAAAAATTCTAAAAAAACTAGAACCACTTATTTATTAAATAAGCATCATGAAAGCGTATTATCCAATAAAAACAAGAAGCTAATACCCTTCAAGCAGTAGGAGGCTGAATTAGTATTCTGATTATAAGATAAATTAAAAATTCCACTGCACCTCTTGTAAATTGCAATTGTGGCTCTCCTCAAGACCATAGGTTGGAACCATGGCCGATCACAAGTTAGACCAAAGATGCTTAAGCTCTTAGTGGTGCCAATAGCTTTGAAATAATTTCACGCCACTTGAGGGGGCTCGCCAAAAAATGGAGGATGGAAAATTACGGTCTTATGGAAGACTGTAATTATCTATGAAAGGTCCTGATCTGGAGGGTGAGAGAGGAACTTGGGGACTTGATTTCAGCTAAAAAATGGATGCCAATAATAGAGGTATTATGGAAGACGCGGTAGAGATTGGGCAGACCATGAAACAGGATGTGGATTTTCCAGGTAAAGTTAAGATAGGTGAGATTTTTGCTCCATAAGTGAAAACAAAATAAACAATATAAAAATTGCTTGGGCGGGTAGGTGTGGTTGTGAGGGTGATACAAGCAGCGGATTTTAGGTCAAAGCAGATACTGTTTAGTATTGGTGCTAATGGTTGTGGTAGTTGAAAGAGTTGAAGAGATGGCAGTGTTTATTGTCATGGTGTTGACTGTCATGGTGTTGACGGTGTGGCCAAAGGAGACTGTAGAGGTTGGTTCCTCGGATGACATGTGACAAAATGGCAAAATTAATGGTAAGAGTATTCCAAAACTTTGGTTCATTTTCACACAACTTGATTGCCTCATGCTGATCACATCTTTAATGTTATATTTTTAATAAAGAATCAAAGCTCTCAAGATAGGCTCATATATGTAAGATGTTTGATGATTGTGCAGTCTAAAGATAAAAATAAATGCCTCAGAGAGGCTTGACTACTGTTATTTAATATTAGCGCATATCCCAGAAGGTGAAATGAAGATTTTTTTCAATATTTGAAGTAGATCTAAAGACAAAAGTCTTCGCCCATGAATGTTCTGAATTATTGCAACTCCTGTAGCATTCATTGGTTCATCTTCAATGTATAACTTCTTCCTTCAAGGAATTTACAATGTCATCAGAGAAGATAATAGGTTAGTAAGTAATTAATATAATTAGGTACTTAATTATTAGGATAATAAGGTCTTATAATTAATCAAACTTTTAATTAAAAATAACCTATTAATTAGGCATCAAATAAAGATTAGGCATTAGATAATTGGCATTTATTAACGATTAGGTTATTGAATCTATCGTCAAAAAATGCATTAGGGAATAATTAATCAAGTTAGCTTGTTAACTATCAGGAAAATTGACTCAACCCGCAATTACACAGATATTTATATTCCAAAAGATTGTCAAAAACTTGACACAAATTAAATTTAATGGCTAGTATGAATAAATAAAATGATTTAGAAAAGAAATAATAAACTTTCACACTAAGGGTACCATGCAAATATACATATTGTTTCAAGTAATATAGGACTTTCTTTAAATACCATGTATCAAACTTTAGTGAATACTGTAACATTTTAATAATGACTTAAAAAGCTTCTATCTAAATTGTAGATAAAAATGATATAAGAAAGGTGTCGAAATATTTGTAAATGATTAAAACTAAATTTATGTGCAATCAAAATTTAAGCAGGATGAAAGAACAAAGTTTAAAAGACTGATAAAGTTTAAAAAAATTGAATATTAAGAAAAAAATTTTCCCCTTGTAAAGAGATCTTAATCAATGTAGGATTTGAATGATTAAAAATATAAAATGTTGTATTGTGACAAATAGGAGCATACATATATTCTTTACCCCCTCTCAGTGCTAGCAAAGAATATTGGCTAACTTTAAGTTTGTTCCAGCTTGCGTAGTAGTGCTGAGTAGATTCTAGCTCTCACTTCTACATTACCCACTGTGCCTTCTCTATAGGACCTACTAGGGACCCTTAGATCCAAACTCAAAATCGAATTGACAAAAGAATCTAGTCTGTCACCCTAGAAACATCAATCATACACCCATCAAAACATATCTCTCTACCTATTTGAACAATCCTTAGATTGTGGTTGCCCTACTCGTAAGGTGAGTGTGGCATTCACAAGTTGGGTGAAATCATAGCCGGCTCATTATGTTTCTCAACAGATTTTAACCTTACAAATGGCTAATTTGCAAAGTCAATGAAGAATCGATAAAAATGTCATCGCAATTTTTTAAAATAAAAAAAAATCTTTAAATCATTCTCATCCCACATGATTAATTCTCATATGTAAGAAGAAAGAAGACAAAAGTACTCAGAATTCATGAAAATAGCACAACAAAACATGATTTTTATTGAAAGACAAGTCTAAAAAACAAAAGCTCAAACACAAATACAAAGTACTTGTCTTATATCTTCTCACCAAAGCAATTCATGGAATTTTCATCAAGCAATCTCCAAACTCTTCTTACACAATCAAAGACTATCTTCTCTTACACAAACTCTCACCAATATGAACTAACGCACCCCCCTAGACTCTCTAACTCTCTTTTTCGAACAGTCATTGGTCCCTTTTAATAGATCTCTGAAAATAACCAAGGGTCACTTCAAACACTTTTTCAAAATTCGTTAAAATTCATTGAATCTTCTAGAGAAATCGTTTATGGCGCTATGGCGCCAGTCTGGGGCGCTACGACGTCCATCATGTCTGATAGCTAACACTATGGCGCCAAAGGCTGGCGTTATGACGTCATATGATGTTGTGTCATTTTGCTCCACTTTGCACTCATTTTCTCTATAAATCATTTTTTCTTTTACCTAAAACCAAAAACATGCAAAATACATTCCTTTAAAGTACAATAACATTAAAATGTGCATAAAATGAACATTAAATGTATATTAAAAATAGGTAATTTTCAAGTGTATCAATTTCCTCAAATTTAAATGTTACTTGTCTTCAAGTAATTCTTTATACTATATAAAAATTCATAACATATGCTAAGTGAGTTTTACTTAAAAA
>NEWO01000059.1:2296417-2329125 GCA_003013225.1 Phalaenopsis aphrodite | reverse complement strand
AAGCGATATTTTTCTATCACACAATGGGTCCAAAGCATTTCTCCACTTCAACCAACCAACTTGAATTCTACTAATAGCATCTCCATCTATATCACCATCACTCTGAACAATAGACCCAAAATATCTAAAATGTTCACACCTTTTAATGATTTGATCACTCATAGTTATAACTCTGCCACCAGAGCTACTACTACTAAATTGCATTCCATGTATTCAGTTTTAGTTCTGCTCAAACGAAGGCCTTTAGACTCCAATGTAGACCTCCATAATTCAAGTTTTTCCTGAACTTTTTTTCTAGTCTTATCCACAAGAAGGATATCATCAGCGAAAAGCATACACCAAGTTAGATCCTCCTGTAAATGTTTAGTAAGTGCATCCATAACGAAAGCAAAAAGATATGGGCTTAAAGTCAATCTCTGATGAAATCCAACTGAAATAGAAAAATACTTAGTGAATCCCCATTCTATTCTAACACAAATAACAGCTCTATCATACATATCTTTAATGACTTGAATAATATCAATAATTTTTTTTCTCTAGAACTCTGCAAATGGCTTCTCTCGAAACCATATCTTAATTTTTTTCTAAATCAATAAAAATCATTTGTAGATCCTTCTTATTCTCTCTATACTTCTCCATCAAACCTCTTAATAAATGTATAACTTCCATGGTAGACCTGGCCAGCATAAATTCAAACTGATTATGAGAAATCTTTGTATCACGTTTTAACCTATGTTTGATTACTCTCTCCCATAATTTTAAGGCATGACACATCAACTTAATTCCTCTATAACTAGCACACTCTTGTGCATCCCCTGTATTCTTAAAAATGGAAACTAAAATATTATTCATCCACTCCTCAGGCATCTTTTAGTTTTTAAAATGAACAATCTTATTTTCAAAAACTTCATTTAAAAGTTTATCCAAAGAGCTAACCCACCTATATTGAATAACTACTTCTAAGAAAAGTATTTTTTTTTTATTTTCATCTTTAATACACTTTACATACATACCACAAATTCATATTTAAAACCTAAACTTTCATATTTACATAAACAATACTCAAATGTTTAATATTGTATCAAAAATACCACTATTATTAGCTTTTAGAAATCAAATATGCCTTTTCACTCATAGGTTTATGACATCAAAGTGTTATAAATGTAACAATCAGAGTTTATGTCTGATATGTGAATAAATAAGAATTGGGTGGTATGTATGTAAATTTCACAAATGAGGAGGCATTTACATACACATCACACAATTCTTATGAATTTATGTTTCTAACACCTAACAGAAATTGACTTTTTTATATTTCTAACACTCAAATATTTCATATCCCATCAAAAATGCCACTATAACTAATTTTTAAAAATGAAATGCACATTTTCTTGCATAGTTAAATTAGTATAAATATAAATATCAAAGTGTAGATACATAGGAATTGTGAAGCATGCATGTAAATCTTACAATGAGTAAAAAAAAACTTCACAGTAAAGATCACCGCATTAGCCCGTGATTCAAATCCAAGAACCCTACTCCTTTTCTTTCTTTCATTCTGATTGGAGCTATAACGTTGAATCCGATCTCCATTTCATAGCTCAAATCAAATAATATCACCACCGACTTGGGAAAAAAAAAACTAATTCCGAATGTTATCCAAACCAACAAACATAAAAACTGAGCAGAGATACAAAGAGGATGGAGATTGCGAGTTATTTCACCGTTATAGACGCAGGTGACGTAGATCAAAGCCTCGCGAGGCCCTTTCATGGCTTCGAGCGGCGATGCATAGCCCGGTCCCTTCACTTCCTGAGCGCAGCAAGCCTTTCCCTCTCCTCCTGCGGCCAAAGCCCTGTCCACTTCCACTGCTCCGGCCATTGTCTTCAGCTCTGCTAGGCGGTCCCAACTAAGTTTTAAGTGGCGAGATAAGACAACCGACACATTAATAGCGCAATTCAAAAGCGAGGACTTTTTTCGGCATTTTACAAACGAGCGTGATACAAAAAGAGATAAATTTGTAGTTATCTACAAGTTGTCTTAAGCCACCATTTAAAATAACAATATTGATAATAATAATTTATTATTATTATTATTATTATTATTATTATTATTATTATTATTATTATATATATATATATATATATAATTTTTTTCATATATAATTATATATCTAACACCTAAACTTGAATCTTTACATGCATAACATAAAAATCATGGATATTATATTAAAAATATCATTAGTATTAATTTTTTTAAATATATATATATATATATTTATGCATAAATTTAGGACACCGAGATATTATAAAATAAAAATATATTAAAGTATTAGACATATAAATAATTAAAATTTTTATTTATAGATGTAATATTTCCTAAAATAAAATTGTAGCCTTTGTATATTAAAAAATAATTTCAAGAATAAAACATAAAACTTTATGATGTTGATATGAGACAAACAAATTTTCACCTTACACTAATCTTGAGGCAACCATTGAGCAAAAAATATTCAAATTTCGATTAAAAATAATGCAGAACTCTAATTTCAAAATTTTTACAATCAAATGAGTGACTCCCAGTTAGTACCAAAATTGATTTAATCTGAGTAAAATCAAGCACAAATCAAATAGATTTTAAATATGACAAGCTTAAAGTGAGCTCAAGATCGCTCAATTCTGAAGTTATTAAGGCACTCAATTATTCATCGAACACATTCCGATCAAGGGATATCTTCAAGTTATCTGATAAAGTGTCTGAATTCCTTCATAATTTGCAAAGAGACATATATCAGACTCTACAAATAGATATACCCCACTTTTGAGAGGAGAACTAGATCTTGAGCTAGAGGAAGACTGAAGCTTGGAGAAAAAGAAGTGGAACCTTCGTGTTATACGCCAACGTCCAGTGAACTTAGCTTGCTTTTGCAACCACCGACTACCATCTTCCACCACTCTTCTACACTAAATGATTTTTAATTACAAGTTTAGAGCTCCTTATATGGACAACACTAAAAGATTAGCATTAGCAGTGATATCAAAGAGCTAAAATATATCTCTAATAACTTTAGGGTTTGCTTTTAGTAGTAGAGCTAAAATAATTTAATTAGTTAATGTGTATCAAATTTCGTTCTTGGCATCTTATTTGCATCAGCGGCTATATAGTATGCCTAATTTCAAAAAAAAAAATAAACGTTATATTTATTGATTTGACAATAATAATGAGAAATGTTTATTCAAACGAATAGCGCTTTCCTCGTGATTTTAGTTTATAACACATAGCAGTTTTGTATTTATATTTTTTTACGTTATGGATGTTGTATTACATTTTCTTAATTACACCATGTGCTATGTTTGTTATGTGAATCTTCCAAATGATGTAATACTTAATATTATCATATGTTATAACTTTTTAATATAAAATAATGAGTGGCATAGCTACTCTGATAGATCTCTACTGTGTCACACTTTTTGTGTATCACTTTCTTATATATTATGTACATCGACCACTATTACAATTGTTAAAATGCACTCTTTTGTATTAATCATAGCCAAATCAAATTAAAAAAATTATTTAAATATTGTTCAAAACCGAATTCAAACATTATTTAAACTTTACTCGAACCAAATTTAAGTATTTCTCGAATTTTTTTTTGAACCCTACACTAACCGTATTTAGTCCACATTCAAATATAATTCAAAACTTGCTCAACCATGTTCAAACTATGCCAAAAATATATTTGAACCATTTTGAATGTTTTTGCATGTTATAAAAGTTGTAACAATAAAGTGATAATTTAACGTAATTGTATGGATGAAAATACATGACACATATAAAAAATCATGAGAGAGGACACTTGAATTTTTACATGAAAAAAACACTGGAAAGAGAAAAGTCGCAAGATTTGACACAATTAAAATAATTCACTGTGTAATCAAGAGTATAGAAGTCCACTCCTCACCAAAATTATGGAAGACGAAATTACAAAATTATGTTGAATTTATAATTCCTTTTAAATAACCAAACATATAGATTTGTATAAAGATAGTGGAGATTATAATTGTTGTAGTAGTCAAACTATAATAGTCGTGGTGGGGCTATAACAATCATAACTGGTTATAGAAGCCACAATTAATTATATAAGTTGTAGTTATTAGACATAACAACAGTGGTAAGGGCTACTAAAGTCATAGTTAGAGACCATACAATCGTAGTTGGTGACTACAACAACCGTAGTTAGTTGTAGAAGCTAAAAGTGGTGTTTATAATAATCTTAGTTGGATGCTATAATTTTCACAGATCATGCAGTCATAGTTGGCTATAAAACCTGTAATTTGTGATAATACCAATTGCTGGTGGTGGTTGACGGTGACCGTTAGACAGTAATGAATTTTGGTGGTCAACAAGGAGTTTTAGTGATTGACGACAATAGTTGGGACTTTAAAGTTAAGTTTTAGTAGTTAGTTAAATTTTCTTATCCCCGCTACTTTTAAATAAATAATGAGAATATATTTATAGTTTGCAAGAAAGGCATTTTGATGAATTTATCGAGGATCTGAACACTCTATCAAATAATTGTAGTTAATTTCCTTAATCTCAAGTAATGTTTTCAATATATAGGTATTTTAACCTCAAAATTGAATAATCTTAAGATTGTTGAATTTCTCTCATCGAGATACTCAATTTAATCATAAAATGCAAAATTTTAAAGTCCGTTGACCTTCCATTTGATGCACCAAAACTTTCAACTATATTTAAAGTCTTTGATCTGGACTTATTTAGACTTAGATTAGACATTATGCTCGTGTGGACATGTATATTCATGCGAATAAGTGAGCACTATAGTGTGCCTAAAAATGTAACAGGAGGCACAACTTAGTGTTAGAGCAAGCAAGAGCGTAGCAATATGTGCGGGGGAGCCCGAGAGCGGCGGCTTGCATGAGGTAGTGTTGTGTGTGTGTGGGCACAATGGTGAGGGCTTTGGCAAGACTGTTTTTGCACATTCCCACACGTGTGCATGTGCACTTAGGTGGCGATGCCCGTGCTATGGTACAGATGTTTGCATTATTTGGTCAAAATTGAAAAATCAAACCAAGTTGAAAATATTTGGTTAATTCAATTCAGTTTCAAATATGTATTTTAGTTTTAAGTTTTTAATACCTTAATATTCGATTTTCGTTTATTAGCTTAGTTTAAATTTCATTTAACTCAATAAATCAAATAATTAAAATTTAATAAAAAATTATTATTATATTTTCAGGGCAATTACATACATACCACCTAATTTCTCTGTGTGTGTGTGCATGTGTGTGACCGAGGCTCATCAAACCTTCTTCGATTCTTTATTTAATAATAATAATAATAATAATAATAATAATAATAATAATATATATATTGAAATAAAGATGAATCACAAAGTGTGTTTGCAATTTACCTGTGTATTGTCTAAGACGTGCCTCGAACCTGGGATCTCACGAGTCTTACACATTCTGCCTACCAAAAAACCAACCGGTTCGCACATGTGTGTTATTTATACCACCCAAATCTTCAATATATAATTAAATTACCATCGTTTTGACTTCAAAAAAATGAAATACACCTTTTCATGCATAGTAATGTGGCATTAATGTAAAAGGTGAGTTTTAGGTGTTAGATATGTTTATACATAAGAGTTAAGTGATATGTAAATAAATCTTTCTCTATTTTAATTTTCATGAAAACACCTAAATTTATCATGTACGCAACATTTGATTAAAGTAAATGGAGGATTCATAAAATTAAATTTATATTATACATTTAAAATATGTAGTTCGTAGTATTTATTCATAATAAAGCTTCAATAAACAATTAAATTTCAGTTTATTTATAGTTTATACAAAATTAAACTTTGGTTCGACCGGTTCGGTTCAATCAATAATTTTGATTAATTCGACTTTTGGATTTTAGATTTCAGTTGCAATCCGTTTGACCAATGTGTAAATCTATAAATTTGAACCGACCAAATGTTCAACCCAATTGGGACGTTGCTGGAGTGCTTATGCTCGCATCGTTGTGATGGGCTGGTGAGCGCACAAGAATAATTAACAAAACTATTCTTGCACAGTGGCGGGTGCGAGCCCATGGGTTCACAGGCAGAGCAAACTATCAAAATTTGAATTATCCCTTATTTAAATTTCATCCATAAATATTCTTCTTGAGGTGCGAGAGAATAAAAATCCAAAGGTACTAATTGTTATACCCACCAACTATAGCTTATGTAGGGAACTACAACTATTGTAGCTTAAAACTACGACATATGTTCTCAATTATGATTCTTATAACCACAACAACCAACTAAGATTGTTGTAACCATAAATTATGGATTTTGTGGTTCACTATAGTTATTGTAACCTATAACTTTAACATTGGTAGCTCTACTATGATTGTTATAACCATCAACAACAACTTTTAGTAAACTATGACTTCTATAGCTAACTATGACAGTTATAGTCCCATAATGACTATTGTATTCTGATTATAAAAGTTAAAATTCCAACCACTCATATATAGTTATCTTTGTTGAATTATTTTGATATAATTATGATTTCAACATAATCTTATAATCATTTATTCTCTAATCTATGTGAAGAGTAAAGTTCTATACTCCTGATTACATAGTGTATTATTTTAAATGAGTTGAGCCTCGTGATTTTGTTTCCTTTTGAGATTTTTCAACTTTAAAAATCTCAGTATTTATTTATGAGAAAAATTTTATGTCCGGGCTTCTGACGTAGCTCTACCTGCGGATTTCAATAATATGTCGCCAAGTGTGCTACATCGCAGAGATTATTTCAGGGTAATTAAAGTGGAACTGTGAATGTTATTTCAGAGTTATTTTGGGGTTATTGAAGAGAAACCTATATATTATACTTCAATAACCCAATAGTAACCCTGAAATAACCTCCGCGGTTCCACTTCAATAATCTTGAAATAACATGGCAGAGGCTATTTTAAGGTTATTTTTAGATTATTGAAGTAAAATATATGAGTTTATCTTCAATAACCCTGAAATAACCCACAAGTAATATTCACGGTGTTATTTTGGGGAAATTATTTCAGGGTTAATAAAGTGAAACAACAGAGGTTATTTCATTATTATTTTGAGATTATTTCCTTGTTATTACGGAGTCTGTGGTTTCACTTTAATATCTTTTAGGTGGGCAAATATAACACACATGACAATATATTATTAGAAGTCTGCATGTAGAGCTACATCCAGAGTCGAACAAAATTTTTTTACTCTCGTTGCCTGTTGAGTTTTTTTGTAATTAGTAATACTAAGGTATTAATTTATTACCTTCTGGTCATGAAGTTACTTGTTCGTTACTTGTTCTCGTCATAAAGTTACTTGTTCGTTACTTGTTCTCGCGAAGCAGCATACCAATCAGTCCGATCCGACCCTAGCCGATGACGATACTGGATTTATATTTCTCTGTAAACCTAAGAAGATCAGAAGCCACGCCGATAGCGATCCGAGCCGGCAAAGAGGAGAAAGATGAGAGCGATGAGGAGGATTTTAAGCTGCGTTGCGTTTTTGGCCGTTCTACTTCTATTTGGTATAACCTCCAGCTTTTTTCACTCTACCTCTTGATTTTTTTCACTTCCATCTCTTTGTTCAAAACTAACCTCTTTTTCCACTTTCGATTTCTTTTCTGCCATGAAGTCTCTGCTAAGAAATCCCGCGATGTTACGGAGCTGCAGATCGGCGTCAAGGTGAGATTTTGATTGATGAGGGTTTCGTTGATCCTTATCACAGATCCTAAATCATGCGATTTTGATTCATGCTTCATTCCGTTACATTATGTGCTAGTTGAGATTTTGATAAACTTTTTTATTTAGTTCAATTGATGAAAAGGTTAACTGGTAACTAGTAAGTTTAGGCAATTCTAAAATGGCATAATCTTATGGTCATAGTAAAGGCTAACTTTAGTGTTATGCGTTGAATTTTGTCCTATTTTTGCAAATCCCTTTGTTGTTTTCGTGGATTATTTGAGAAGGAAGATTTACTTCCATACCATTCAATTCCTATGTATTTGCATATCTAGCACCTAAACTTCAACTTTTACATATATGCCACGTTACCTATCCATAAAAGGGTGCATTTCTTCTTTTAAAAGCTAAAATAATGCTATTCTTGATGTGATATAAATGATTTGGGTGGTATAAATGTAAAAATAAAATTTAGGCGTTAGATATGTAAATACATAAGAATTGGGTGGTATGTATATAAATACCCTATGATACAATGGATGCAAGCCAAATTATGAGCTGGAGCTGTTATAGTGGCGATTTGGCATTCCTACCTGAGATGCCATGCAAAATTACAGGAGCAGCAGGTGAAAAATTATTTTTGCATTTCAGATTTTTGTGGCGAAGAAGTTAGAGTAGAATTGTTAACCATAAAAAATTATGAAGTAAATTTATTTGGTTTATACTGAATTTTTAGTAAACGAAACGAGATAGGTGAGTGCGGATTAAATGAAAATGTTTAGTGAATGTGCGATAAAATTGAGGAAGATGGATTAAGAAATTATTACATTAGAGGAACAATAGGAGTTACATCTATTGAACATAAATAGTGAAACATAAACTTTAATGGTTTGAAAACTTGGGTTGAGTGATAGAAAGAATACCAATAAGATAAGTGTGGCCTAATGAAGATTTTTTATTCTTAAAACCAACTCCAAGAGTTAGATAATCAAATGATGGTGATCATTTTCCTTTTCTTTTCTTTCTTTGTCTGGTAAGAGAAAGAGTGCTTATATAGTAGGGTTATGATGGTGGTATCTCAATGAGAGTGTTATATCTTAAAACACAAGAGAATGTGCTAAAAAATCAAGTAGAGATAAATGCTTGAGCAACAATGAGTTTTTTTAATTCAACATTATTGTGTATTCTATCACTTGGCAATATAGTCGTAATGTCACAAGTCCAATATTTCAACTTCTTAGTGTTTAGTTATATGTTTACATATCTAACTCCTAGACTTTCATGCTTACATTTATAAATCTTTGGTGTGATATACCTATGCATTAAAAGGTGCATTTAACTTTTTAAATGTAGGTGATAGTTATATTTTTGATGTGATATTAAAGATTTGAGTCCTATGCATGTAAATATTAAATTTTATGTGTTACATATGTAAATACATAAGAATTATGTGGTATGTATGTAAAATGCCTCTAAAATGATTCAATTCCTGTGGTTGCAGTACAAACCAAAGAGTTGTAGCATTCAAGCTCACAAAGGGGATAGAGTTAAAGTGCATTATCATGTAAGTAGCCAAACAAATTTTTGGTTTTTAGTTTCTCAAAGATGTTAGCAACTGTGCAAATTGGCAATATTGCACTGAACGCATTAAAAATCCTTTGCGTTTTACAGTAATATCTATTGTTACTGAAGCATGGTTTCTGGCTTCCGCTTTAGTTTGTATGTTTGATTCATTGGTTGTTTCTTTTTTTGTGGTGTGTTTAAACCATCTTCTGCTTCAGGTTTTCTTACAGGTTTGTCTCCTCTGCATTTAGGAATCTTGTAACTGCCTACAAATATATCTGGTTTTTTGGGTTGTATTATGATTTAGCAGCTAATTTTAAAACCGCAACAGAGGCCAATCTTGCATTTTTAATTGCAGGCTTTTTAAAGTTAGAATTGAGAACTTTTGCATTTGAATAAAGGTCGCTTATATATATAAATATATATGTATTTATAAGCATGTACTCTATAATAGTCAAATTTTTATATTTTCATAAATTTAAAGCTAACATTACTCAAAATTCTGTTATCAAACCAATAGATTTACAGCTGAATTTTGGGCAATTTTTAATACAGGGAATGCTCACCGATGGGAGTACATTCGACTCTAGTTATGAGAGAGGTGACCCCTTTGAGTTTGAGCTTGGCAGCGGTCAAGTGATCAAAGGTAATGTTTTCTTATGCATTTCTCGTTTGGCCATTAGCATAAGTGGAAATAACTTGCAAGTCAGGTGCTATTCCAACTTCTCCTATAACAAACCATGTTTTCACTAATTGGTGATTATTTTTTGTGATGGCAAGTTAAACAAAAATTGGGTCCTAGGGAAAACATTTGCTGTAGTTGAGGCCAATAAGTAATTTGTAAATATATATGACATTAAACAAATTTTTTAGGCTTTTTACAATCCTCTACAATCTTTAAAGCAGATTATGAATCTTAGAAGTGCCCATTAGAGAGTTAATGGGGGCTGATTAGGTTTGGTTTGATTGTAGTACTAGCTTAAAAAGCTTTTACTTAGTAAGCACAAATGAGCTTGAATCACCCAAATTGGCTCTCAACCAGCATGGAATCAGACTAGCTCTCTAATATTTAAAAGGATCATAGATGAGTATCTTGTGTGTTCTGATATTTATCTAATTTATATGAAGAATATAAATACACAACTACCTCTCTAAGAAATATTCCCTTTTATCAATGAATATCTTTATAAGAGAGTCACTTTGTATTATGAGATGTTTATAAGTAGGTGCATCAATATTTGACATGTAAATAAGCTAAGGCCACAAAAAAAGGTCAATATGTGCCATCGCTTGTCCCTTATAGGCTTTGGAAAGATCTCTCAATGAATTTTATTTTAAGATTGCCTCGCACAATCTGAGAACATGATATTATATTTGTCGTATTTGATAATTTATAAAAGACGCGCATTTTTGTCCAAAAACTAACAATGCTTCTCACATTGTTAGATTTTTCTTTTATAAGATTATATGTTTGCATGATCTACTTTCATTAATTGTGTACTTGGATGCTTGATTTGTTTCCTATTTTTGAAACACTATATAAGTAGGGCTGTCAAAACGGCTCATTGTTCGCGAACAGCTCGTCTTCGGCTCGTTAATTTCGTTCGATAAGTTAACGAGCCGAACACGACTTAAGATGTGTTCGTTCGTGTTCGGCTCGTTAAGCAAATGAGCCGAACATGAACACTTTTTTTGAGCTCGAAATATAAACGAGGCTTGTTTACACCCCTATATATAAGTTATCATGCACTAAATTAATTTTTTTGTCTTTCATCCTCAAACTAATGGTCAAATTATGGTTGTTAATCAATCTTTAAGAAATCTATTGAGATGTGTTGTAAGAAAAAAATTATAAAATTATTTTATCTAAATATGCATATATATTTCATTTTTAGAATAATCAATATTTTATATTTTGAAATGGTATATAGCTAAAAAAATCCCAGACGACTTGTTGATGTTGTAAATTCCTCATCTCATGCATTTTCTAATTAATCATTTTCATTTGCCAAAATTTTTTTGAAGTATCCATTGTACCATATGAAAACAAATTATTTCTAAGATAAATCATAGTAGGCCAACAAGGGAATTTAAATGAGATTATGTTTTACTTCGCATACACCCTTAGCAACATTTTACCATTTTATTTAGGAAATTATATGTAAGAGCTTGTGAACTATTTAAAATTCTTAAAAAAATTAGTTGTAATGTCTATTATCTTGATTTGCCTATTAATATGCTAATGAATCCTCTTATTGATATTGGAGATGTTCTATATTATAAAAAAAATTAACAAATGTCTTATTCAATCTAGCTCTTTAATAGGATATATAGTTTCATACTTACAAAATCTATTTTTCCTCATCTCCAAAGAAGCACTCACTGATCCATCTGCAGACACCTTAGCCCCACAATGGGTAGAGGATACCCTGGACTTTATTTATATGAATAATATAAGTAAACAACTAACTCTGTAAGAAATACTCTTTTATCAATGAAAATGTTTATAAGAGAAAATCATTCTGTATTATGAGATGTTTAAAAGTTGGTGCCCCAATATTTGACATGTAATAAGTTAAAAGCCACCCAAAGAAAAAAAAAAAAAAAGGGTCACCATCGGTTGTCCCTTCAGGCTTTGGAAAGATCTCTTAATGAATTTTATTTTAATATTGCCTCACACAGTTTGAGAACGTAATATTACATTTGTCATAGTAGATCATTTTCATTTCTAAAGGACGACATTTTTTTGTCATCTTTAAAAACTAACAATGCTTCTCACATTGTCAGATTTTTTCCTTCAAAGAATTATACATTTGCATGGTATGATTTCATCAATTGTGTCTGACCGTGATGCTTGATTTTAAGATTGACTCACACAGTTTGAGAACATGATATTATATTTGTAGTGATTGATCATTTCTAAAAAACATTTTTGTCATGTTCAAAGGCTAACAATGCTTCTCACATTGTTAGATTTTTCCTTGAAAGAATTATAGATTTTCATTGTCTATTTTTATTAATTGTCTGACCGGGATGCTTGATTTGTTTTATATTTTTGAAAGACTAGAGAAATTAGCATGAACTAAATTAAAATTTTTGTATCTTTCATCCTCAAACTAATGGTTGAATTGAGGTTTTTTATAATTAATCTTTAAGAAATCTACTGAGATGTCTTGTAATTATAATAATATAAATTTTTAAAAAATGAAAATAAAAGTTTAATTACTAGAGCGCAAACAAGAGCTCGTCATTGGAGCTCAGTAAAAAAAAATTATAAATTTTAGATGTTGTTAAAGTTAAAAATTATGGCTTAATAACTTTGGCTTTTTAAATTTGAAGACATCTATTGGTTGGTTAACAATATCCTCAATCTTTGTTGTTGGGGCTTATTTAGTTGGATTCATGCTAAAGCCAAAACGTGTTAGTTTGGCACAATGTGTTTTAAGAACCTTTTAGATCACTCAACAATTGTAAGAGTGGACTTATTATAACCTTTTAGATCTCATTCAAAGCATTATGGGAGTTGAATTATAACCTTTTAAAGTTATTCCTTGAAAAAACTCTCTAGTCAGTTTCCAACCATTGGCAGCACTCCATTCTAGAATATATTCCTGAATGTTCTAGAAACCAGTACCCATATTCTTGAAATATATTCCATACAGGGTGGGACCAAGGGCTGCTTGGAATGTGCATTGGCGAGAAAAGGAAGCTGAAGATCCCTGCAAAGCTTGGCTATGGTGAATCAGGATCTCCTCCCAAGATTCCTGGTATGGAAAAATTATTATTTTGTACTGAATGTAATTTCAAGAATGACTCCATCCCATTATTATTTGATTATGATGCAATTTTCTTTTTTATTGAAAAATTGCAGGGGGAGCCACGCTGGTCTTTGATACCGAGCTTATTGCTGTCAACGGAAGAACTTTAACTAGCGATGAGGATACAGGAGATGAAGAGCTATAAGTTATGTTTGAATTATTCCAAGCTCTGTTTCTTTGCATGAGTAAACCATGTGGTTGAATTTTTATTTTTTTCCTTAATAATGCTTTTTAGCTGAATCAGTTGTTTGAACATTTTTTTTTATTTAAACGATTAAATCAAATCATCAATTTAAAAAAAGAAAAAAAAAACATTTACATACATACCAGACAATTTTTATGCATTCACAAATACAACAACCAACATAAACTTGTGCATATGAAAAATGTATATCAATCTTAAAAATGTAATTTAACCTAATGTTAAAATTTAATTGAAAATGTAAATATTATAAATATTAATAATGTTTTAAGTGTTGAATGTTTTAATACAAAAAAGGTATATGGTTGAATGGCCCACATGAAAAGTGAGTTGGGTTGTGTCATAAGGTTATTTTTTGATCATTTGGCCAGTATTTGGAAAACAAATGTAAGAGGACGACAAATAGCAAAATTTTGAGTCATCTATGTAAATTAACAAATCCACCATCTCCAAACAAGTAGAAGCACAACGACTTGTTATATTATTGGTAGAAGTAATGCAGGTAGTCTTTCTCATCAGGGCTGATCTAAATCAAGCCGGGATAGACCTACAAAGTCAGAGGGTCAATTGCTTACTCTTAATTTGATCATTTGCCTCTTAAAATACCAATTTTATACTTCCTAAAATATCACTTTACCTATATATTCCATCCCACGTTAGATCCAGGGAGACAGTTTAGCCCCCTCTCAAATTAAAATTTCATTTGATCCATTAGCCCCCAATATATCATTTGCACTTCATTACTTCACCCCGCTCGCCCGTAAGTGACGAATCTCTTCACTTCGGATAAATTTACTTTTCTTTAATGACAAATTCTCAATCTAAACTAAAAAGCTCATCTCAAGCCTAACACCCACCCGACCATCAATTTAAACTACAAAAAAATAAAAAGTATATTTACATACCAAGCCGCAATTACAATTCTTGCCATTTACACATCTAACACAATTTTGTATTTACATTTACATCACCCAAAAATTAAAAACCTATATGCGATAATTTGAATTTCATTACCTAAAGGTAATAATTATATTTCTTATTTAATGTCAAAGATTTGAGTGCTACACCCGCTAAAAACCAAGCCTTCACCAATTTAGATTATTGAATCAGAATCACAACCCATAAAAATATAAGAACACAATTCACACCTCTCTCAAAATATAAGGAAAAAGAGATCTTCCACTCGAAAAATAAAATGTTTTTTAACCCACCCAGTAACAATAATCCACCAGAGAATATGAAATCATTACTGCATCCAGAGTCTCCAACATAAAACTTTAATATCCTCAACAAGCTGTGCATAACACCATATAATAAGGCCATATGCATGTCATACTTTTTCTACAAAGAACGCCTCATATACTACTACTCTTCGGCAGCCGTCTAAAATTCAGTGATCGTAAGTTCAGGAGAGACTAATAAAAAGTATGAAGAAGATGGAACCAAACAAAGATATAATAATAATAATAATAATAATAATAAGATTTAAGCAGCGCTGTCAACGCTCATGGGTTCAGTCTCCTGCAACTTCTGCCCTTCAGAATTCTGAAATGAAAAAAGAATATATTAAATTAACCTCATATGTGAAATTTTATAGAAGATATGGTAATACAGAGATCATACTTACATTGGGCTCCGCAGGCTCCAACCTCTTCAGCTTAGCGAACATGTTACCATAGAACTTGGCATCCTTCTTGTTATACTCCTTCATTTTCTCTTTCAAGCTCCTGTATTCCAGCTTCACATCCCTGCCCACAAATTTTAATACTTCTATCGCTGACTAATCTCAAATTCCATATAATCCAAGGCATTAAATCAAAATTGCATGATGATTAAAATTGCATGATGATCACTGCATTCAATATGAATACGTTATTCTTTGTGGACTTTGGATGTTATAACTAACTGTAATTAATAAGAGAGATCATATAGGGCATGAATTCAAATCATTGATTGTGAATTACATAAGAGCCCCTCTTTATCCCACTTTTCTCTTAGCCGTCAACAATCAAAGCACCCAGACTAAATCTCTTCCATCCATAACATTGAGTATTAAAATGAAATTGATAATAACTAACGTTTCCTCTTTTTTTTAGTAACATTAGTCCTTAAAATCACTTTTTCACTAGATAATCATTATCCATCCCCCCTCGTTTCCAAACATAATCATCCAATTCTTATGTATTACATACCAAACACCTAAATTTTGATTCACATTTATACCCACTCAAATCTTTCATAACAAGTGAACAATACCACCATCTTAACTTAAAAAGAAAAAGCTAAACACACCATTATATATATATATATATATATTTAAAAATAGAAGCATGGTTAAATATATGAAAATAGATAAGAATTGAGTACTATGCATGGAATCTTCCTTCAATTTTCATTATTTTTTTATTTAAAGACACAATATTATATGTTCCTGTCAAACACGAGAAGTTCATGGATAGCAAACAGATCAGCTGGCATATACCTGTTATCAGGATCAATCTCAAGCGCTTTTTTGATGTCCAACTCTGCTAAATCCAGATCAGCTGTTTGAATGTATGCTTGTGCTCTTCTATAAAGGGCCTTTACATTTCTATTTTCAGCTTCAAGCACCTTCACAAGTACCCCCATTCCCCATCATTTAGTCCTCATCCACAAAAGCAGCAGGCAGAAAAAAAAAATGCAAAGTTGCTTCAGAAAAATACCTTGGTACAGAGCTTTTCTGCCTCTTTGTAGTCTTTCAGCTTCAACTTGCAGGCTGCATTGTTAAGATTGCAGGTAACTTTCAATGCCTTGGACTGCTTCTTCTCCTCTTCGCTGAATGAGCTATCGTACTCTATCAGCTTAGCACCCTAATGTTGGTGAAAGCAGGGATCAATAAATGATTTTTTGTTTTTTTTTAAAAAAGGAGCAGAAGATGTTTTTTTTTTTTTAAATGAGGGTTTACCTTCTCATATCTCTTTGAGGCTTTAGCATATTTTCCCAATTTGAACAATGAATTCCCTTCTTCCTTCTTCTTGGCAGCAGCTTCAATCTTTTCCGAATTATTCATGTCCCATGACTCTTTGTCCTGAAAATGAGCAAAAGCTTGATCATCATACCATTTTGAATTCAAACACTGCATGCAAATTATAACCAGTGAATCTAGAAGATTTATTATGTAGGAGTTATAGAAAAA
Organism: Phalaenopsis aphrodite; assembly: GCA_003013225.1. Classification (NCBI taxonomy): domain Eukaryota; kingdom Viridiplantae; phylum Streptophyta; class Magnoliopsida; order Asparagales; family Orchidaceae; genus Phalaenopsis; species Phalaenopsis aphrodite. The sequence goes on along the minus strand of NEWO01000059.1, from coordinate 2,312,618 downwards.
AAAAAAAAACCTTCACAAAGGAAACAAGCTCCACTTCATAAACAATAGTAGAGTTCGGAGGAACTACAGCAAGATCCTGCTTTGATTCAGTGGAGCCAAAGGCATGTTCAGGTGGAATTGTCACCAGAGCAAATTCTCCCTTCTTCATGGTTAGGACAGCACTGTCTAATCCCTCAATTACTTGTTCTGAACAGATCAACCAAAAGCAAACTCAAATAAGCACGAATCAAATTACTGTAAAAAGGAAGAAGATCGAGAAAGTTTTCAATTTTACCTTCATCAGTTCTGAACTCAAAAGGCTCCTCATCATGACCAATCTTTGAAAACACAGTTCCATCTTGCAGCTTTCCAGTCAGTTTCACTTCAATCAAAATATTCAGCAAAGTTAGAATATCAACTTCCAACAATTAAACAAATAAAACAAAGAATCTCATTAAATGCCCAAAAAATAGTACCTTTAACAATAGCCCCATCATTAGGCTTTTCGTATCCTTCTCCCTCTTTAAGAATTTTCTTCAGGACCTTTTTATCATCTCCAATCTCAGTAACAGTCTTCCAAGAAATAAGTTCAAGGTCAATAAACAGAGTTGCATTTGGAGCAACAGCACCTTCATCACCAGAAGATGGTCTACCCTTTTCACCAAACCCATCTGTCCATAAGAATTATGTCAATGTAAACTCCAAAAATTGTCAACTTCTGAAAACATCACTTATATAAAGTCTCACATTGTGGCTTCACAGTCAGGAGCACGTTTTCACCCTTCTTCATGGTCTTAACAGCTTTCGCCAAAGCAGGGCAGAAGAATCCTGACTCCAAAAGTAGATTTTTGTTGAGAGAATTAAACTTAAACATCATCGACACTATTACATAACAAAAACACAATAAATACAATTACCAACCATCTTTAACAGTAAACTCAGCTTCCTCAGCTTTGGAAATCACGGTACCATCCTCAAGACGAGCTTCATATTTCACTGCACAGATGAAATTAATTTCAGCATTCACATTTAGCAAGCAAAGTCCAAACAACAATAATAATAATAAATTTTTAAAAAATAACACAAACGAGTAACACCACATACCTAGGACTTCATCAAGATCTTTTGGATTCTCCCATTTCTCTCCTTCCTTCAATATCTTTTTGAAAATACCTCCATCTTTGCATATATCCTTGACACTAGACCAAGAGAGCAACTCTACATCAAACTGCAGCGTAGCATTTGGAGGAATTGTTGGAGGGGAGCCAGCCTCCCCATAGGCAAGTTCTGGGGGGATGGTGAAAATGGCATTTTCTCCCTTCTTCATGGTCTTGATGCCCTGGTCCCATCCCTTGATAACTTGACCTGAAAATATTCATATACAAAATTTATATAAACCAGCATTGTAGGAGCAAGACAAGAACATTATTTCTCAGCAATTGAAGTTGAACAACTACATTCAGCCATCTGAATCATCAACGCAGAAGGATAATATCACAATATTTAAATTGCAGGACAAACAAATTCAATAGAAGGATGACATGATATTGCTAATCCAAGGCAATCAGGGAGAAATAGCTTATCAAACTCGAGCCTATCATAGTAAGCGTATTTGGATGTTAAAATGAACGACTAATTACCAGAATGGCAGCAAAATCTAAATTTTGCCTTGTCATTTAATTCACAACAAGCCATTTATAATCTACCATTTCACAACTCCTTCAAAATAAATCCGCATAGGAAGCATTTACTTCTGACATGTAAAGAATTCAGACTACATGCAAAGTAATGAAACAGTTAATACTTATTTCTAACATCTCTCTCCTCTTAAAGGTTGGGTGTGTGAATCAAACCATAATTTGCCAATGCATAATAAAGAAACTAGGTTAAACGACTTGTTTCTATCCTTTCAATAATCTGAATGAATCAGGCGACTAACTGAATCGACTATATTCAAGCCCCAAGCAATATGAGCTTGCTCTATTATTTCCTTCCTCTTTGAAGTTAGGGTTTTCTAACTTCAAAAAGAAAGCAGTGCAGGGGGCCAGAATTACTATAGTACCCAAGTTGTTCCAGTCTACAGCCTCAATAGTCATTAGACATGCATGTGTTGTCCATGAACATATTCAATCCAATCCCTTTTACATTATGCAGAACGAAAAGGGCTTACAACCAATAAAATAGATGCATTATTTATAGGCTACTTAAGGAAACTAAAGCATATAGTGGCTGAAAAAGGATGAAATATTTATGGCTTTTGCAAGATTAGAGATTTTCATTATGCTAGTCACTAATCGATTCCTTCCTCCCATTTGAATTTATTATTCTTTAAAAACAATAGCCAATAGGTTAACACCGATGAAGGGCTAATAATATCACGATATCTGCTAGATTAGATAACCCAATCCGATAAAATAAAAGAACATAAACCACAGCTATGTCGTCTCCGAAGCAATCCTCAAAAAAGCAAAATACCCTTTTTAGCATTTTAGCATGATAACGGCATGAAGCAAAGCAAAAGTAGGCCGCAACATACGTTTCAGAAACTTATCTTGAAACTCAAGCGAAAGGTTATAAACACCCACCTTGGCCGAGCTTAAACTTAAAGGGTGTCCCCCGATCGCGGCTGGAATCGAACTTGGTTCCATCAAGCAGCGTTCCAGTGTAATGCACTGCACAATAATTAAAACAACAAAATGGCAATTTATCAATCAACAGCACAATCACCACAGAAGCGCAAAATAAAATAAAAATCACGGAAAAAACATATAATCGATAAAAATAACAACTAAAATGAAAGATTCAAATATGGATGTCCAGACGTAGGATATCATACCCTCGACCTCGTCGCCGACCTCGGGGGTTTCCCACCCATCTCCCCCCTTAACCAACTTCTTCTTGAGGCCCTCCTTCCCGATCTCCTTCTCCTCACCCACCTTGAAGGTGGGATTGTCATCGGGAAGATCCATCATGTCCTCGTTCATCGCATCGCCTCCTGTTCCGAAATCAAAGTCGTCATCCATTGCCTTCTTCTTTCCTCAAACACAAATCGCCGAACAGATCACAGATCTCACGAGCTCGCTAAGGCCGAGTGAGAGGAGGAGGGGAGAGGGAGAAAAAGGTTTTAAGGAGGAGGAAGAGAGAACGAGATTCTAGAGAGTTCTAACAAATGGAATTACTGGAGAAAGGCAGAGATGCTTCCAGAGGTTGTGACCCCACGTTAATTTCGTTTTTGGATCGGCTAAAATGATAGTGGCCCGGCCCGGTGGGTAGCAGTTGATTGAAATTTTGGGCCGTTGACCGTAGAGCGAGCCTAATCTTTAAACATTAATAGTTACTTGTTGGATCGTTTAGTTCAAAAGAAGCTAAAATGAAAGAAGGTTAGATGTTATTCTCTAACATTCATAAGCTTAAAAATTGAAATATAATATATTATTTTGAAGATAAATGTGCTCTTTAATAGTTATATGATCAAATTCAAATTGAATATAATCAGTATAAATAGAAATCAATGACTGACGTGTATATATAGAAAATGACATGAGATGATATGGGTTAATAATTCTCCTGCAGACACAAGACTATATAGTTAATTACATCTTAAAGGACAAATCAATTAAGAAAACTCTCGATTAAAATCAGAATTTTATCTTCAAGAATTTAAAGTTTAGTTATCGCGATTTTTCATAGGAAAATCAAGTGGGAATGACTCAAATAGGAACAATTATTTTAGAAACCAAATGAGCAAAATGTAGGGGATGTCACAGACTCTGAGGAGGACATCAATGACTTCTCAAACAATCTTATTGTTTGATTTTTTATTTTGGAAGTAATATTATTTGATGTTTACCCATGTCATTTTATTTAAGATTTAGGACTTCACTTGCACAAATGTACAATCATGCAAATGACCTAGGAAGATATGATGATTTACATTGTAAAGAACGAACAACCTCAAAATCCTAAAAGAAGTTGGGGATTATCTCACATGACATATGATTGTACAAATGCCTAGAAGATAACGCAGAGATTTACGTCGTGCTAGATGAACGACCTCAAAGTCCTAAAGGTTTATGTTATTTAAATCTAGTGAAAGTTAAGTTGAGAATCATCCTTTGTTTCATGCTTTGCCTTAATCGTCGCCCGAATTTGTCTACCGCTTGATTGCATCATCTCTTCATTCTGTAAAAGGCGGAGAGAAAGAAACCATGCTTCGGGTGGCCTATCTTAGGTTCTTTTTAGTGTTTTGATTTTAGAAGGTGTACATTTAGGTTAATAATCATTTGTCATTATTGTTATTATTTAACCAATGTGTTATTATGTTGGTCATGTGTTATGAGATTTCTGCCTAAACATATGTTCTGCGTCCTCTATCCTAAGACATTTTATAAGACAATAATTAAAATTTTCACCCTAAGCATGTGTCCTATGTTTTCTACCTTATGGGTATTTTCCATGCGTAAGAAATGTAGTACATAATGGAAAGATAACATGCATAAATAGAATATACATAAGAAGGTGCAAGAAAAGGAAAGTACAATGAAAGAGAAAGTGGTAGTACGTGATCCTAAATTTTTATATGTGATGATTTATGAAGTTGACACCACTACTGCACCAAAAACTTAATCATTATATGAAAAGTAAGTTGTGTAAAATATATATAGTTATAGACCATTAATAATGAGATTCTACGTAAGTATACGTATCATTATCAAGTAATAATAGAATTTTTATTTAAGCCCCAAATATCAATCCCACGGGGAAAGTGTAAGTTAGCAATGATAAATTTTAACAGAAAATTTACAGAATATCAAACGAAATCAATGTCACTAATTTCGAATGTTGAAATATTAACCAAACTAAATTACTTAACTATTAGCAAAAATAGAAATGCAACTTTTAAATATTAAATACTAATCTAAGAACTATGTTTAGGTAATGAAGATTTCTTATGTGAAAAAACATTTTTCCCACTACAATGAAATTCTGGTGAAATTAGATGAGATAAATGTTTTTAATAAGTATTGTGCCAAATAGAAGCAATTTTAATTCTCTATCCTGAAACAATGCATAAAAAATCATTGGCTAATCTTAGGTTTAGTCCCTAAATCCGTGGTTAGGCTAGGGGGATATCGGCTCCCACTTCAGAGCTCCCACTTCCCTTCACCTGAAGGCTAACTCTCGCTTTAGTTTTTAAATACTAAAACCAAATTTAGGATTTTAGTCTGTCACTCTAAATATTCTCCGATTTTACACCCAACAAAGAATATTTCTCTATTTATTCACACTCAATTTTATGAACAAATTTCTTTTTTATGAAATCAAATGTGATCCTCACTCTGTTGTAGAACTCATACTCCATTTCCCGGATAGTATGTTTCACAACATATTTTAACAAATCAATTTGTTAGATTGAAAAGTAAATTAAGTTCGGAGTTAAAAAATCATAACAATTTATTTTATATTTTAATAATGACACATTCATTTTATCTCTTCATTTTACCATTCCTCAGAGTAGGGGGAAAGATAGAGAGAACTACTCAGACTTCATGAGAAAGATACGACAAAACACAAATTTCATAAATAAAAGAAAGTTCATACAACACTAAATAAACAAAATAAACTTATCTGGAACTCTTCTCAAAGCAAATCCTTTGTAGTCTTTCTTTAGAAATGCGGGAAGAAAAATTCTCACTTTTCTCCTTCTCCAACACTCTTACAGAAAGTTTCACACTAAATCTCACCACAAAAACTCTAAACTATGAAAGCAAAATCACTAATTGACTCCAATATGGTAGTGGAATGAATGATGTAGAGTGAAAAATGAACGTAGAGGAGTGAAAAACATGGAGGAGCCCATTTTCTGATGAAATTCGGCTCTAAATCGAGTCCAAGGTCGGTTATCCAAGAGGTGCATCCAAAAACTCTTCATAAAGTCGTCCAAATACATCAAACCTTCTAAAAATGGAGTCTGCACCGCCTTTGGCACCGTCGACGCTGAGTAAAAATCTCCAACGTTAAATTGTTCTGTGCCGTCGGCGCTGACCTCAGCGCTGCCAGCTCTGAGCATTTCTTCAAAAACGTCATTTTGACTCCAAATTTCTTCATTTTTGCTTCCTTTTTTGCTTTAAGTCCTAAAAATCAATAATCTGTAAGAAAACATCAAAATACCTTCCATTAAAGTGCAATATCACCAAAAAAATGAGTATAAAATATGGGTCTAAAAATGCATATATTTTCAGTGTTTCAAAATCCCCTAAACTTATATGTTACTTGTCATCAAGTAACTTCTCAACTACATAAAAAATATGAATTATGGTAAAGAATTTAACTTTTAGACTTCCATATTTTAGTTTTCTAAATATAATTGTTTTAACTTAAGAAAAATTCAAAACAACTCCAGTTAATACTAAATGTGTAAGGATATTCAGTAATTAAGTCTAAGGTTTTTTATCCTCTATTTCTTTCAAGAAAAATTGCAATTTGTTATATTAAAGTTACTTAGGAAACTCATATGAAAAAGAACTTTATAAAACTTTATTAATAATTAAGTTAACACTAAAAAAAAGTTTAGAAAATGTGTTTTTTCCTTAAGTTGATTCAAGTGAAGCCAATTTTTAATTAGACATCTCTTCAAGCTTCTCTTCACACTTTTCTTTTTCTTTTCTTTTTCTCTTTTTTTTTTCTTTTCTTTTCTTTTTCTGAGGATTACTATATCTGGATAGTCTTTAATGATTTTGAACTTCGCTACTTTTTACATTTCTTCACTTAACAATTTTATATTAACTTAAAGATTTAATAAAGTTTAATACTTTTCTTTTTACCTGAACCTCTTTAATATTTTTAAAACTTCAAAAATACAAATTTATTTTACAAAAAATAGAAAAAACATAGTCTTATTCTCTTTTACCAAATATCTTAGCCCTTAGAATTAACCTTTATTATTGAAAATTTTTACTTAAATTTACTATATATTTAGAAACATAAATATAGTTATCCAAAATTAACTTCTAATACCAAAAGCCATGTTAAATTTAAAATTTTGAAAATATAGTTAAGTGAGAACAAATAAAATTAAGTTCTTTTCTAATAATGATATTTTTTCTCCCCCCAAACTTAAATTTTTTAAAAGATTTTTACATGAAGAACTTTAAAAATAAAGGGTAAAAGAAAACATTAAATACATAAAAAAAATTCATACCTATTAGAGATTCTGATTTTTTAACATAAATTTTGAAATGCTGCAGGTGCTAATATGAAAACTACAAGGCTAAAAAAATTAAATTACACATAATACATATAAAATTTGCTGAGAAAGAGCTAATCACAATACATAACAAAGTGCTGAAAATAACAACAGAACTAAACTAAATTCTAAAAAAGAAAACAGTTTTTCACAGTACAGTTCACATAACATAATAACAGAGTCTCAACAACAACTTAACACAAATAATACAATCACACAATACAAACACATACAAACAAATAAACAAAAAGATCGTCAGTCATCATCTTCTTCATCATCGACATCTAACTTTTGCTACTGATATGGAGTATAAGTAAGGTAAATAGGGAACTGAACTGTATGGTCACCCCTCAGGTATCTCACTAAAGTATCATCATAAGCAGCATCATACTCAAATTTTTGGTGAATCAGATCATCAGTGTGAGCATTTCTGGTCTCCATATTTTGCATCCTATGATCCATCCTCAAAATATCTCCCTGTTGAATCATCATCTGGTCCAACATCTCCCTGTTGGTGGGGTCACTTGAAGTAGGCTCACTAAGGGTTCTAGAAGTAGAAAGAATATCCCTGGCCTATCTTCTGGATCTCCAAACAACATGGGACTCATAAGTCTTGATGTTGGCAGGCCCAATGGACCTCTGAGGCTCAATCCTCTCCTCATTAGGTTTGAAATAAATTTCTGCATGCTCAATAAGTGTGTAAATCAGAGCAGGGTGCACCAATCTCCCAGTGGTCTCTCCTAGAGCAATAGATTGAGTGTTCATATAAATAATAGAGCCTACATTTATATCCATCACTTACTAAATACAACAGTTCAAGATGGCTCTATCCTTGGTCACTTCACTATGATAATTCATTGGAATCATCCTCTCAGAAATAAAATAGTGTCAGGCTTTAGATACTACATTTAACATAGAAAGGGGAAAGTTAACTTTATTTAACTCCATTTTTTATTTGCCAAGCCCCTTTTTTCACTTGTCAGAAAAGAAACAACTTCATCTAAAGCCTGATCTGTAGCAGAAAAAGAATGATACTGGCATCTATACACATCTTCTAACCAATAAAACTCATTAATTTTTCTTAGAGTAAACTCCACACTTTTTCCTCGAACAAAAACAAAATCATCAGAAGCCTCAGGAAGGTTGACATAAAATTCCATTACAATCTTAGCTATCACATCGATAGTAAAATAGTAGAAGTTTTCCCATTGTCGAACGATAATCAATTGTTCAGTTTCTTCTCCCAGATTTTTAAAACCTCGATCCTGAATCACTTTTTTATTTTCTTGCAAACTATAAAATCGAGCACTGACTCTAAAGCTAACAAATCTCTGCTCGTCATATTCTACTTTTCTTTTGCTCAATCTAAGTGCCATAGGAAATCTAGAAAAAATTGAAAAATTTTGAATAAATCCAAAAAATTCTAAAAATCAAAATGTAAAATACTTTAAACTTAAATCCACTAAGTAAGAGTTCTTCACCAAAGCATTTTCTGAAAATTCCTTAAAAAGATTTCAAACTTTCGGATCTAGTCAATGTGAGAAAAATCTTTGGTAAAACAAAAAAAAATTACTTTAAAGTGTAGCTCTTACCTAGAGAAGATAAAATTCTAAGTTTCTTTGCCTCAAAATTGCCTCAAATCTGTCCAAAATCAAGCCCTAAGTGCAAAACTGAAAGTTGAAGGTGACTTAAGGGGGTAAAAATGGAGGTTTGCGGTGAAAATCACGAATTAAAGATCAATTTTCTCCAAAGTTTTTAGTATTTTTAAACACAAATTCTTACTAAATTCATAAATACACATTTCACAAATAATCATTTTCACAATCAACAACAAACTGTCTTTTATATATGAAAATACACTTTTTACAAACACATTTCACAAATTCATACCTATTAAACAAACTAATAATAAATTAGCATCGAAATCAAGCTACAACACTAAACACTGACACAAAACTATGCACATAATCAAAGTTCAGAATTCTAAGTAAAAAACAAACCAAATCAAACCTAACCAAATCCATACCATTACACTAAAACACATAAACATTTTTAAGCAAGTAAAGAGTTCACAATCTTTATTCATTCAGCCTCATCTTCAGTGCTTTCACCTCCTCTAATATCTCCCATAGATTGGTAATGAACATATAGGTTGTAGAAGGATCGGTAAGGGAATTGATCTGTCAAATTTTCTTCGATCCATACCCCTTTTCTTTAAACATCCGAACTAATCCTGCTTCAAAAGTTTCAGTGTGCTCAAAATTTTCTTTCATTCTCCAATCTAGGTGATTAAAAAGATACTTGAGATCTCCTACTGCATTCATATTTCTATGAAGTTTTCTTTCAATTTTCTTCAATTTCTTCTCTAAAGCAAGCAAACTTCCAATTGCTGGTGGCATTAATGGAGATGAAGCATGTGAAGAATGATCTATAACAGCATTTAGTACTTCATTTCCATTACCAACATACTGATCATCAATAGGAATCATAGGATCCCATGGTAGTAAAACTTTTTCCCAACTTTCATATGGCACTTGAGATTGACTGCAAATCAAAAAAAATGTTGAAGGGTGCCCAAGTCCATAAATTGTCCCATTCATAATGATTTCCATCACAAATTTAAACATAATTGAACCTATATCAATAGGTTTTCCATTTGAATGCAGTAGTTTAAAATAGCACTCTCCTTGGTGACTCTACTGATCTTCATAGTAGAGAGTAATTTTGCACAAATAAAGTGTTGACCTCACTTTTGGTTGAGGTTTAGTTTTTCCTCTTTAGTAGCCTAAGGTCTAGCCATAGGACTTTCCTATTAACTATGCTCAGAAAACTAGACATGGAACCCTTACCATTAGAAATTCTACACTCTTCTTTACTCAACTTGAAGTTCCACATAATGGTCATAACCTCTAGCACTTAGTAGATGAGGTTACTATGAGGGAACTCAAGATGAGTTACCCTTAAGACTGCTGGACCTTAGGGTTGACCTTGGTTATTGTTCTAGGGCTCACTAAATTGCAATCATTTACACTCACAATCACTCACTACCTTAAACCAAGAATTTCTAGGCTCTGGTCCCTTGATACTTTTGGGAGACTCATGTAGGTGGTCCCCTAAACCCATTAGCCATAGGCTAGGGTTTGGCTAAGACCACTACATAAAATACCCAAAATGCGGTTTCCATTGATCCTTGGCTTATTAATGGTGGTTGGTACTCCAACTCTACCAAAACACCCAACCTAGCCTTTTGCCCCTAAATTCCTCTGAATTACCAAAATACCCTAGGGCCCCAAATTTGATCAAAATTTCCAAATCTACCCAATATACCCAACTTGACTCAAAAATCATTTCAAACACCTTGAAAACACCCAAAACTACCCAAAATCACCAAAATGGGCCAAATTACCAAAATACCCATCCGTAACCCAAAATTCAAAAAATTCTAAAAAATTCCAAAAAATTCCAAAACCTTCCAAATATTCCCAATTTCAATTTTTTCAACTATCACATGAACCAATTTGGCCAATTTGGCCATCTTTGGTCAAAACCCCCAAATTGCCCTTTAAAGGCCCATATTTTCCCCAAATGCCTATCCAATTGGTCTCAATTTAACCCAATTTCAATTCTAAACTCAAATTCACTCTTGATATGACCAATATGGACCAAATCCCAGCTCAATTGGTCCATGATTTGAACCCAATTTTGAGGTAAACCAAAAACCCAATTTTGGCCCTTTGGCTTGATTTCACCAAATTGAACCCATAACCCACTCAATTGGCCACAAATTGTGTTAAAAAAAACCTTCATAACATTCCCATACATCAAAATTGACCTTAAATTGGTCTTGGTGAGACCTCAATTTCATTTGATTTCAATTTAAGGCCAAAAGCCCCAAATTTGCCCCAAATTGGCCATGTCTTAAAATCTCACCAAATTGACGGCCTTAGCCCCAAAATTTCCACTCCACCCCTTCATGAAAAATCTTCACAACATCTCCCTTGATCATTTGAACCATTCAATTTGGACTTATCCCAAGGCTATCTCAACCTAGACCCATGTCTAGCCCAACATGCCCAAATTGACCAAATTTCAAAAATCCCTCAAATTGACCTACCAATTGAACTAAAAAACAGTTCAACCCTTCACCAAAAACCTTCATAACAATCATATATACAATATTCATCAATCCATTGGGTCAATTGACATGGCTAAACTAGCCCAAACCCAAACTTTGAACACTTGAACCCTTGCATTAAACATGACCAAACCACTTTAAAGCAATCAAATTAACTCCACCTCAGCCATTTGTTAGACCCTAAGACTAAGCCATGGACCAGAATTTCCTCAAATTAAGGGATCTTATTTCCAAAAATGAACATGCTTAAGATACCCTTACCAAAACTAAACCCCATTGCATTAAATTGCTTTGACAGATTCCCCTGGAAACCCTGAGCTCCTAGCCACCTTCCCCTATCGCCGGAGAAGCCAAAACCGAGGGCCACCCCCTCTTGAATTTCACTCAAATCAAACCTAGAGGCCAAGTCAGCCAAATTAAATTGTAGAGCTCCTCTGCCCTCCACCTAAGCACCACAATGCTCCCAAACATTTGCCCTGAGAGCCACCCCATGACCATTTGTATAAAAACTCACCTCCACGGCCATGGGAGGTGTGCTAAAAATTTTCTCAAAGAGAGCTTCCCAAATCACTCACAGAGCTTCTTTGAGACATCCACAACCCATTCCAATCACTCAATTGCCTTGATTCCCCTTGTGTAACCCTAATTTTGAGCTTGAAAATTAGGGCAGAAACAGGGCATCCCTGAAAACTCCACCAAACTTCAATTGCTTGTGCCCACACATTCACAATAGGAAGAGAAGACAAAGCCCCATCAAATTACCCTCTTAAATAACCTCTACAATAGCTCTAGACTAACACCCAAAATCAGTCTTGCTCAAAATCACACCTAAACTTTACACCAAGACTAGAGGCTTAATTTCTCATTAGATCCCAACAAACGTGCCAAGAACCTCTGATTGAAGCTTCACTTCTCAGAGCTAAGGTATTAAAATTCTCTTATTCCCGAGTCTATTTGAACTCTCCATTTGTTTTGAGTTGATTTCATGGCATCATAACCGTATGGATATGTTCCTCTAGTCTAGATGTGCATTTAAAAAAAAGTCATTTAATTTGGTTGAGAAATAAGGGAGATATCAAGCTTGAAAGATGGACAGTTCTCGGACTAGGCTATCGAGGATGATGACAGAGCGTCATTCAATCGGGCGTGTATCAGATGGATGGTCTAGATCAAGCCGGACAACGCTTTGAAACATAAACCGCGGGCCGAGTCAGCACTGAGGTGGACAGCGACGTCGAATGGGAGCACGCCGCGTGGAGCTTATGAGCCGCTGTAGGTTGAGGTGGTGTCGCACGTTTAAATAAATAAATAGGGATTTAATTAATTCAAAAAACGATCCCTAACTTCAAAAATTCATATCTTGGTGTAGAAAAATCACAAAAAATAAAAATAAAAATACCCTCTTGCTCAGTGAATAGAGGAAAACAATGTGGAAATGATTTAGAATCCATTTGATGCATATTTTATTTTTAATTAATTAAACACTGATTTGAATGTTTTGATTCTTCATGCATGTAGTAATCACACCATGACTTGAAATTTTAGCATGTTGTTGTCTCTGTCTCAGGGAACATTTCCTGATTTTTCCAAAGTCAGAGAAGTTCTCTAGACAGAGAATCATATTTTTCAAGTTTATATGAATTATTTGCTTAAATTAATCACGAAAATTAACATGTTGCTTAGAAAAATCTGAGAAAATTTTGGAAGGTTTATGATGACCAGAAAGCTCTTGGGAAAATTTCTCATGAGTCAAGTCATTTAAAATACACCTAATCTTTACAAACTCTAAATCACTAAAATAATTAATTTTAAAAAATAAAAACAATAAAATGACTTGATTTTTAATCTCCACTATTTTTAAGGATCCAGAGAACTCACCATAAAAATTTCAAAGCATTTTAAGTTCATTTGATAACTTGAATTAATTTTTCAAGTTAATTAACATTTTTGGCACTAAGATGATTTTTTAATAATTAAAATATAACTTGAAAAATTATAAAACGTAGTTTTTTGAGTTCTTTGTGATCAGGGGTATTTTATAAAAAAAATTATATTTAAAACAAAAACTTGATTTTTAGCCTATTTTAAATATTTAAATAATTAAAAATCCCTAAAAATAAAAAAATAATAAAACTCATGAAAATGTTTTAAATTGTTTCCTATGCACTTAAGAATAATTAGAATATTTTTCCCGATTTTTTAAATAAAGAAACTGAATATCAAAACTAAAAAAATAATTTTTAAAGGCTAAAAATAAGTTTTCACTAAAAATAATTTCAATAAATCAAATAAAATTAAAAAAATATAAAATCTTCTCTTCTGAGTTCTCTGACCTTAGGAGGACTTTTCAAAAATATGAAAGTTAATTTTCCCCATTTAAAATATTTTATATTTAATAAATACCCCAAAAATTAAAATAATTCTTAAAATTTAAATAAAATTCAAAAAATCATGAAATTTGGTCCCAAAACGTATGTAGTCCAAGTGTACCTCCAGTAAAAATTTCAAGGGATTAGGGTTTAGCTTGGTCAAGTTAGGAATTTACTTTGAAAAATCATACTTTTTCATGACAAAAACTATATAAATTAAATTAAATTTTGAAAAATCACATTTTCTCCTCTGATGCCTTAATTGACCCATGAATGAGGTAGGATAAAAATTTCAAACTTATTTAGATTAAATTAGATGACTTATGAAGTGTTAGAGATTTAGGGGCAAATGTGTAATTTTGAAAATTTAGCCTTAATTAACATTTAGGCTTAATTCAAGGAGGGAAATGGGTAACCTCTGATTTTAATTTGGATGCTTGAAACATAAGGGGTTAATTGCTAGAAACCAACATCACTTTCTTAATTGAAAAGATATATTAATAAATTTCTAAATTATTAAAATTTCGAAGTTTGTTAAAATAAATGAGCATAGGATTTAAGGGTATGACTTTTGAAGTCAATAATTAATCAATTTAATACCTCTATTTTGATTTTCAAATAAAATTCAAATCATGATTTATGACCACCTAAAACTTAACCTTTTCAAAATTAATTAAGACACTCACTTAGGTCTTAAGGGTTTAGTAGTGTCTTAAGCAAAATAAAGACTGATTAAATGAGGATTAGAAAAACAAACTCAATTAAAATTAAGACATCTTTCAAACATTATAAGCCCAATTAGGACCAAAATTTGGCTAAGTGTTCCAATGACACTAAATTGTCTCTTTAAGGGTCTTCACCCACATAATCTTCAAAATTAAATTGCACATGATAATTACCTGATTCTTAGGGATAATTGATACATCAATGCTCACTTAGCACCAATGGTATTTACAAGATGAATTATTAAGCAACATAATAATTTTAAAAGAACTCGGGACTTTCCACCAGGCAGCGAGAGAGTAGCACGGACCTGCTTCTTTCTCTAGATCTGTTGGATACTTCAGAGATCTACTAAACTTAATATATTTTGCTTGGCAACATCATTCTTAATTAAACTCCTAAGGACCCACCAAGAAATGACCTAGGGTTAGATAGGTCTTCAAAATTTTACTTCCCTGTTTTATATAAACTGCCTTAACATGCCTTTTGAGTTTCAGGTGGTGGAACGAGAAAACTTGCCAGATACTTTCATACTGTACTTTTATACCTGCAAACTTGCATGCTAACAATGATGTCACTCTGCATGAAAACTAAAACTATTAGGATAGCCACAAAACCAAAACAAAA
Organism: Phalaenopsis aphrodite; assembly: GCA_003013225.1. Taxonomy (NCBI): domain Eukaryota; kingdom Viridiplantae; phylum Streptophyta; class Magnoliopsida; order Asparagales; family Orchidaceae; genus Phalaenopsis; species Phalaenopsis aphrodite. The sequence goes on along the minus strand of NEWO01000059.1, from coordinate 2,297,539 downwards.
ACCAAAATTCAACCAAGATAAAATTCACCCCCACAACATTCAAAATATAAAACAACTCAAAATTTAATCACAAACATTACACAAAACTACAACTTCAACTAAATTAAGATGGCTCTATCAAATGATTGGGAATTCCTTGGAGGAGGTAGTCTACGGTTGCTAACGAGGCTTCACACAGTCTAAATGAAATTATGGAACTCATTAAGTTGAGTTTTGTAAATTCATTTGAACTAAGTGAATCCAATAGAAAATAGTGATGTCGGAACGATGGAACCGTAAGATCTTAACCGGTGTCGCTCTAATCAACTTTAATATGCCCCCCATAAAATTTAAAGAACTTCAACCATAGAGCCACCTGATTTGACATCATAACTTGACACACTCAAAAACTCAAATTTGTCACGACAATGAGCTTGGAGCTAGCATGGTGAGCAGCATGGCCATCTTCAATAGCAAAACCTGTCTTCCCCAGCTAAACCAATTTTCCTTCCTTAGATATAAGCAACAAAGCCATAGGACTTTGAGGTTGCTTGCTTATGCAACGTAATCCTCACCTTATCTTTAGGCATTTGTACAGTCCTGCTATACAATATAAGCCCTAACTCGTCTTATGATTTCGAGGTCGTTGTTCGTCACGACATAAATCCTCATATCTTTCAGGCTATTTGTGAGATCGTTTCACACGAATGTAGGCCATAACTAATTAAATTGGCAGGATGAACACCTAAAATTTTCTCCTCAAAACTGAAGCCAAATAGTAGGATAGCTTGGGAAGTCACCGGGGTTCTCCTCTAGATCCATGACATCCCCTAGTTCTTTCTTCTTTGGACTCTACAATAAAATGTTCCAAATTTGAACCAATCCCTTTTCACACATTTACGTACGATTTCATTTGAAAAGTCCTACCCTTTGAAACTCCTTGAAGCTAATATTTCTTGATTTTTATCGAAAGTCTTCTTAGGTGACTTTGGTCATTTAAGATGTAATTAACTATAGGGGCTTGCCCTTATAGGAAGCATGTTCAAACCCAGCTTAATATTTATATTAAATAAGGAAACTTGTCGGTAAATATAAAGTTTTCGCAGACCAAACATATGTCATATATTCTTTAGTTTATTTGAT
>NEWO01000059.1:2273368-2285607 GCA_003013225.1 Phalaenopsis aphrodite | reverse complement strand
TTGTATAACATGCATGAAATGAGATGAATATGGAGTATGGATAAGGATAAGAATAAGACATTTATATATATTATAATATCAAACACTTATCCTATTAGTATAATCTAGCTGATGCATGTTGTAGATTATTCTATAAATAATTGAATGTATTAATAGTGATTCTCATCAAAACATTAAGAAATAGCTTTAATAAGACGTTACATAATCAATGCTAATATGTTGGGCATAATTTTTTTTTGAGAAATGTACTTATCACCTTTATGATTTTTTTGGGCATTATAAAAATCTAATTGATGTAGTTAAAATCGGAAGGCTTTGTAGGCACATCTAGTACTCACAAACCACAAGTAGAAATGCAATGAAGGAACTTTATTTCTCAAGAATCTTGACCTATTTAGTTCATGGGCTCGACCAAAAAGTAATTATGCCAAGTTAAAATTTCATTATAATTGTTAGATATGATTGAATTTATAACTCAAAAAATATATTTAATATAACTAAGCTTATTTTTAGTGTTGTGATTGTTATTATTCATCCTAGACTTTGGATTTAGTATTCATGATAATTCAATAAAAAAAAAACACAACCCACTACTTTAACAAAGTTTTAATAGAAGTATTTCTTAAAATTCCAATACCAATCCCTGCCTTCTTTAGCTTTCCACTAATAGTAAATGAGAAAACCTTTTAACTATCTACTTATTATTTGGTATAAGAGAAGCAAAGGTCTAAAATCTCATCACATTTGTCCTAAAAGATTAAATATACTCAACAATCCAAATAGGCACCACCACCATCAAAACCACAAAAAGTAAACCTATCTTAGAGCTTCCTTGCCCTTGATTAATCCGCCAAAACATTTTATTACCTCGATCCTTGATTAATTAGCCTTTTTTACCCTTTTATTAATATACTTGAGCACAAAATGGACCAAAGAAAAGGAGGGGGATAAGGATTGGTGTAGCGAATGAGGTTGAACATAAATTTTGTGACTTGAATGCTAGTATATTCTTTATAAAGTTGTGCCAATGATTGAATAAGAAAATTTTCCATCCAATAAATTGCTCCTTTTATGTCCCAATTAAAAGGTTATTTTTCAGCCCAATTTTGCTAATGTCTTTTACATTTTAAAATATTGTATTATATATAAATATATAATTAGTAACCATCTTATAAATATTTACTTATAAATATTTAAAATTCATCATATAATTTAAGCAATTTCTAATAAATTGTATTAATTTTGATTAAACTCCATAAATTAATTTTTCCCTAGTCAAGATATATTTTTATGAGCATCAAATTAATAATTTATATGGCTTCACTAAAAATCTGTTCCAGCTATAACTTGCTTAAGAAAATAATAAACAAGCTTAAGCAAAATTTTAAAATTTGAGTCATACTCAATCTCAATCGAACACAATTTGAACAAAATGAACAAGCTTAAACAATACAGAGCCTGATTCCAATCATTTAGAACCCTAATTTAACCATAATTTTCATCCACATATAATTTACTTTCATCATATATTAATTTACAATATACTCCCCCTTAGATGCCTAGCATGTTGGACAGAAGAAAAGAAGAGAAAGAATGCCAATTTACAGAGAAATTTAACTTTAGAGGGCAAAAAACTAAGGGAAATTACATGCAGACAGCCCAAAACATCCTATTTACAAATTAACCACCCTATTTCATCCAAGTTTCGAGTTCTCACTCAAATATCAAATTCATGGTATAAATATTTTTCATTTTTATCAAATTCTCAATAGTTTCATCACGGCACAAATAAATACTTCGGTTCGATAGTAAAAAAAAAAAAAACTCGATAATTAATTTGTAAATATCAAGTTCCGGGCGGTATGTATATCTCAAAAAATAAATATAAAGGGAGATTGAACTAAACTTAATCTTTCGTTTATCTTTTCCGTAAGACGAAGAACAGATGATTCAATGGATGGATGGCTTTTTAGGCCACACAATCACCCACTATTTCTGCTATATATAAGGAAATAGAGAGCTATAATGATGGATTAAAAAGGTTGTTTGGCTACAATCAGGATTTAATAAATTCTATACATCTAGATTTATCAAATCGAAAGGGTTTAATCCAAAAAAAACATTTGGTTCAATTAAGGTTACATTCAGTTAAAAGCTAATAAGGAGTGGAGGAAGATTATTTTGATCCCTATTTTTAAGAATAAAGGGGTTGTACAAGAGTTTGCAAATTATAAAAGAATTAAGTTGGCATGCAAAACTTAAAATTATGGGAGAGATTAATTGAACATAGGGTCTACACATGAGCTACACCAACACTATCACGAATATAATCATTTCACATTTTGTCTCTAAGTGTAAAGCCACTCATCCACCTAATCATCCTCATATTGGTAACACTTAACTTAGTATTATGTTTCTCTTTTAAAGGCCAACATTCAGCGCCATAGAACATTGCAGGTCTCACCACCTTCTTATAAAAATTTCCTTTCAGTTTAAGCGGTACTTTTCTATCACACAAAAGGCCCGAAGCATTCCTCCACTTCAACCAACCAACTTGAATTCTACTATTAACATCCCCATCTACATCACCATCGCTTTAAACAACAGACCCGAGATATCTAAATCGTTTACACCTTTTAATAATTTGATCACCCAAAGTTACACTTCTGTCACTAGAGCTACTACTACTAAAATTACATTCCATGTATTCAGTTTTAGTTCTACTCAAATGAAGGCCTTTAGACTCCAATGTAGACCTCCATAATTCAAGTTTTTCTCAAGCTTTTTCTCTCGTCTTATCCACGAGAAGGATATCATCAGCAAAAAACATACACCAAGGTACATCCTCCTATAAATGTCTAGTAAGACCATCCATAACTAAAGCAAAAAAGATAAGGGCTTAAAGCCATCTCTGATGTAATCCAACAGAAATACGAAAATAATTGGTCAATTCTCCTTCAGTTTGAACACAAGTGACAGCTCTAGTATACATATCTTTAATGACTTGAATTTAAGTCATATTAACACCTTTCTTCTCAAGAATTCTCCAAAGGATATCTCTTGGATCTTTATCGTAAGCTTTTTCTAAATCAATAAAAATCAAATGTACATTCTCCTTATTATCTCTGAATGTCTCAATCAACTTTCTTAATAAATGTATAGCTTCCATTGTAGGCCTGCTTGACATAAATCCAAATTGATTATGAGAAAGGTATTGATCATATGTAGGATTTTTCTACATATGATTTTTAATGATTTAGAAAAATGCTTACGATAAGGTTCCAAGAGATATCCTTCTGAGAGTTCTAGATAAGAAAGGTGTTGATATAACTTATATTCAAGTCATGAAAGATATGTATACTAGAGCAGTTACTTGTGTTCGAACAGAAGAAGGATTGACATAACATTTTTCTATTTCAGTGGGATTACATTAGGGATCAACTTTAAGCCCATATCTTTTTGCTTTTGTTATGGATGCTCTTACTAGACATTTAGAGGAGGATGTACCTTGGAGTATGATTTTTGCTGATGATATCCTTCTTGTGGGCAGTACTAGAGGAAAAACTCAGGAAAAACATGAATTATGGAGGTCTACATTGGAGTCAAAAGGCTTTCGTTTGAGTAAAACTAAAACCAATTTCATGGAATGTATTTTTAGTAATAATAGCTATAATGACAAAGTTGTAACTATGGGTGATCAAATTATTAAATGATGTGAACACTTTAGTTATCTGGGGCCTATTTGTCAAAGTGATGGTGATATAGATGGGGATATTATTAGTAGAATTCCAGTTTGTTGGTTGAAGTGGAGGAATGCTTCGGGCCTATTGTATGATAGAAAAACACCGCCTGAATTGAAAGAAAAATTTTATAAAATGGAGGCGAGACCTGCAATGCTCTATGGCGCTGAATGATGGCATTTAAAAAAGAATCATAAAACTAAGTCAAGTGTTGCCGAGATAAGAATGCTTAGGTGGATGAGTGATTTTACACTTAGAGACAAAATGCAAAATGAATATATCTGTAAAAATGTTGGTGTAGCTCCAATGGCGGACAAAATTAGAGTGAGCCGTCCTAGATGGTTTGGTTACATTAAACACGGACCATCTGATGATCCAGTTGGTAGAATAGATATCTTATATTCAACTTATGTTAAGAAACGCAGAGGCAGACTTCAAAAACTTGGGTATATTGTGTGAAAAATGATCTTAATTTATTATAATTAAATGAAATTATGACAATCAATAGGACACAATGTAGAAAAAGGATTCATGTAACCAACCCCACTAAATGGGATAAAGGCTAGTTGTTGTTGTTATTGATGACGAGAGAAGTGCTAACTCACATGTCCTCACTAATATCCGTTAAATCCACCAAATAAATAGATTTAATAAATGCATGATTTACATCAAAACAGAAATTTTACATTTAGAAAACGATTGGACTTCGATTTTTTTTTTTTTTTGTTTGTTTTGTATATTTACGTTAATAATTAATGTGTTTCCATGTTTAAATTGCATACAAAACACTCCCTAAACCAATTTTTTGTTAATCCATAATCACAAGGAAACAAGGCAAATCACTTTAGTGAATCTCAAATATAGCTATAGATTGCAATTTCAAAAACCGCAATTTTCTGATATTCATTTAATTGATAAATATTCAAGCAGCATTGTAAGCTAACTCTAACTCTAGTAGGCACAATAAGACAAATAATACTGACTATATAAGGCAAAGAGTGTTCTCAAGGGTCGAAATTTTTAGTTTCGCAGCAGAGCAGATTACTCCAATCCTTGAGCTCTGATTTCTCTAATCATAGTCTTAGAACCCATTTGATTCTTCTTATTCTTCATCTCAAGCTGAGAGAGGCTGAAAAGCTTTCAGTGGATTCATTATTACTCCATCAATTAAGCCATATTCTTTTGCCTCTTTGGCGCTCATGAAGAAGTCTCGATCTGTATCCTGGTTTATCTTCTCCCAACTCTGGCCCGTGTGGTAAGCTAGATATCCATTCAAATTGGCCTTGTGATGAAGCATCTCATTTGCCTGAAGATGTTGGAAGAATTCAGAAAAAAAAAATCATTTTGAAACAAATTTTGGTTTTATACATTGTTCTGTTGATTAATAAGGCTTTAAGTAAAGAAAATTAATGTGATTTGATATATATCTAACACCTAAATGTACAAATCATGTCAAGACATATGCATGCAGAGATGAGATAAGCTAATGCTAGTGATATTTTTGCAGTGATTTAAAGATCAAGATGTTTATATATATATATATATATATATATATAGAGAGAGAGAGAGAGAGAGAGAGAGAGAGAGAGAGAGAGAGAGAGAGAGATGAATCCCAACATATGAAGCATGCCTGAATGTCTATATCAGTTTGTCCTCCTTGGGCGCCGCCGAGGGGCTGATGAATCATAATTCGGGAGTTTGGTAGGCTGAAGCGTTTTCCTGCAATAATTTGGTCGAAAGAAATATAAATTATGGCATTAAATGAATTGAAAAAAAAAAATACTTAACCCAACAAATTGAAATGTTAAATATTTACCCTTGGTGCCTGAGCTTAGTATGAAAGCACCCATACTGTTAAATACCAGGTAAAAAAAATAAAAAAAGTTAGTGACTTTCATGATCAGTTAAAACAATTAAAATTAAACTTCAGTCTGAGAAGGGATACATAATGTAAAATAATTTTAAACCATGTAAAATAATATTTCTGACATAAAAAACAAAGCATATATATTGCACAATGTTGCAAAACTGTCTGTACGAGTTTGATGCAAAAAGAAGAATATTATGGTTCATAAATGAAGAAGTGGAAATTAGTAGGGATGCAAAAAGAACATGCCATATATAAATTCCCCTTCCTATTGAGTGCTTATGAGTTATTCAACACTATTTTATACATATCCTTTTGAATAACTTCTAATCAAATTACTGTAAACCATTCATTATCATATATAATCATTTCATATTAATTATGCATACTAGTCTTGTTGGTGCATATTTACCGGCCATTACACCCACAAAAAATATCTAAGTATATTCTCCCATTATCTTATTTTCAATGAGTGCTACTCCGATCATCACTCTAATATAGTCATTTGTCATTTTATTCTTCCTAGTTTTATCACGCTCCATATTAACATTCTCAATTCTACCATATTCAACATGGGCATGGGAATAGCTTTATAACCAGGCATTCTCCATTCATTCTTATTGAGTGCCTATGAAGAGTGTCACTTTTAAATATCTTATGTGTTGGTGTCATAATGAACATAATTTTGATGCATCCCAATTCGTGTTCGACAAGTGTGAAATTCAATTCCAACATGTGCTGGACACACATGGGCACTAATTGTTCGACATGTTTTTCACAAGAGTGGAGAACATGTTTGTAAGAAAACAAAACCATGTGAACTTGCAAAGAAAACTTGAATCAACTATAGCGACTCATGTGCCCCAGCCTTCCCCATGCCCTAACATCTCTTCTACTATAACAACAAAACTCCAAATAACCATCTCGTCGCTAGATCTTAGGGTTACCATGCTCTTGTCAATGAAATCAGGGGCACCCATAGCCATCTACTACTCTTCTTCTATGACAACAATCATGTGTGCCCTCACCACTTTTATGACACGAAAGATTTTCTTATGCATCCCCTCCACACCTAACCATAAGCACACTTTTAATTATATATTGATCTATTTGGAGTATTGTCAAAGTTTATGTTAAATTTGAAGAACTAGTTTCTTTATACCTTTAATTTTCAAAGCCTATTTTCAAAATGTATTTTAAAAGTTCCAATTTTTTAGAAGTTCCACCAGCTCCTGATTGTAGGAAAATATTTATTTTCAAAAGCACATAAAATCTCACGTGAGACTGATTTCGTAATCTAAAATAAAATTAAAAATAAGAGGATGAACATTTAATTTTGTGCGTGCTATAAAGACATAAAACATGTTAATGTTCATGAGTACTATACATACACATGCAGCAAAAATAAAACATATTAGAGCACATTGATGGGATATTAGGCCCGGTTGAAAAGTTAAATTTATGCATGTATTATAATGAATAGTTCATTTGGCAAAGTAAACTTTTCATTGTACAATAGAAAAATGATTTATGAAATAGGCACAAATGTCATAGAGGATGAAAATACACTTTTTATGAAAACATTTGACCAAGTAAAAAAAATTAGGAGCATTTGGTTAACAAAAATTATAAAATTTATGTTTATACTTATAAAATATAACACCCTGTCCGACTTTTGAAGTTATGTGTGACCTCGTGTTCATAGTTGAGCTCTCACGAGACCTTAAACTCTATTTTGTAGATATCCTTTTGCATAATTTCTGATCATATTACTTAACTCCATTCATTATCATAACAAAGCATTCACACTTACCTTATTCGTGAACATTTACCCGCCATTACACCTACCTAAAATATCCGGGAACATTTTTTATTATCTTATATTCAATAAGTGCTACTTCAATCATCACTATAATAGAGTCATCTGTCATCTTATTCTTCCAAGATTTATCCAACCTCCATATTAACATTACACCTACCTAAAGCGATTTCTTTGTTCCCAACAAGTAATTTCTATGATTTGCCCTTTATTTATCTTGAAATAGCAAGCACAACCATTTGTTGCATACAGCAAACAAACTCGTAATATTGTTTTTCCTCCCTTGCAGAATTCAGAAAAGCACCCATACGATTTCTGGAATTAGCCGCAACAAAAAGAGTGCTTGAAGGCTGTGGCTTTTAGCTGCTGGGAAGACCAGTGGCGGAGAAAATCAACAGCTTTTGCTGCTGGGTGGAGCTAGCTGTAGAGAGGAGAGTGAGAAGAAGAGAGGAAAGTTTTTTGAGAAATAAGATTTTTTTCAATACAGGAAAATAAGACTTATAGGTAACTACTACATGAAGTAATTTCAAAAATTGATCCTCTTCATCCTAAATTTATTCCTCAAAAGAAGAAAATTGATTCCTAAGCAAACTACACAATCTAAGCAATCCTATCTCGAATTTATAATTAAGATTACAAGTTTATCCAAAATAATTTTAAGAGGCATTTACATTTCCTACCTCCTGATTGTGATTATGACGTCTCCAATAAATGATATGTTTTCCTATGTTAACATTGGTCAATTTCATTTTCTATCTAGGCGATAATAAATAAAATCAATAGCCCGGTCAATCTTCAACAAGAACTTAAATTGTAAAACTTTGGCGAATGTGATTCCTTAAACCTTTCCACAATCTAATACCTAAATCATTTATGAAATTGATCCCAATATCAAGAGTCCCACCTCTAGAAGAATTTCAATCTTGTGAAATTATAGCTACAGATTAAGAAAAATTGTTAGCCCAACTTCCCTAGTGTATTATCATTCAGCTTTAATTGGTAATCAACTATTTTTGAGAATGTGAAAAATCTCCTCTGGTTCTTGTTTGGTGGTGTTCTTATGCTCTAGGAGGATGTCTCGGTAAAAAGGAACATCCTGGACCATGAAAATCTCATCCATGGCAAGCAGCATTCCTTTTGATTCTTTAATTTTACCTTCATGTATGCTTAGACCTAGTCCCTGACTGTAGATGACTAAGCCAATTCATACCTAATCCAAACCCAAGCAAGATATTTCTAGTCTAGTTTTCACCCTGAGACTAAACCCTAACCTAAACTTGGTGTGATTTGACCTAAAATGTCTAAATTGGATTTAGATGATCCATAGATCAGCTAACTTGGACCGAGATCAGTCTGTTTAGTCCATGACCCCAGTTAGAATAGATAGACCTTAGTTTGATCAAACTTGACCTAGACCTAACCCGAAGTTACATTGACCCATGGCCTTACCCAGTTGACATTAAGAAGACCTAAGTCCTTACCCACGACCTTCTGTGGTACATTAACCCATGAACTTACCCAGTTGACATTAAGAAGAACCAAGGCCATCATGGTTGGACGACATTAAGAAGAACCAAGGCCATCATGGTTGGACCAATGATGTGTTAGAGAGATTTTAAAACCCTATGACTTTTGGCTTGGATAGGATTTGACCTAGACTAGACCAAGATTAGACCGAAACCAACCTAACTAGACTTTGTTGAGCTTAGGCACATTTGACCTTAGCTAATTGGAACTTGGCTTCGTCTCTCTTTGAGCTAAGAAACTCCATGGAACAATTAGAACCTTAAATGACTAAAGCCAAGACTAGACATAGGTTAAATTCATAATTGACCTATTTCCCCATTTGTTAGCCATTATGCTATCTAGCTTTACCTCTTTGGTCTATCCAACTACATGACATTTCAAAGTTAGCAAAAGGTGAATCCAGGTTAACCCATCTGAGTACTTTGAAACAATTGACCAAAGTAGGCCATTTGAACCCCTGAGACTACATAACTACTATATTGTCTCTAATATGCTTAGAAACCCACAAGACCCACCATGGACCAAGCCTAAGCCTAGGTTAAACCAATAACCAACCGAGTCAATTGAGCTCAATTAGCCATATTGACTTGAACCAAAGCCAAATTATCCTAGGTCCAAAGGCTATCTTGGTCCCTAATACTTCTTAGTCAGCCAAGCACATGTTTAGCCTTGTTTAATCAAGTATGCCCTAATGGTTAAGCCAAAATTCCTCCAAGAGCAATTTGGAACTCTAAGAACTTTATTACCCTTTCAAGTTTTTCGCTTATTTTCTACTAATCCCAGAATTTAACAACAGATTTCAGCTTGATTATAAAATAGGATTAGCACCAATCAACTCCTTAAGACCTCTATTCTATCGCTCAAACGCTCCATCATTTGAGAGCAAACTCAATACAGTTAAGGCCTCTTAAAGTACTACTTTGAGTTCTAGTAATTCAATCTTACAAATAATGATGGTCAATGCATCATGATCACATGTCAAATTCAAAGTCAAGAACCACAAAAGCTTCACTAGGTGTTCCCATTCCAGCTAACATTATTTTGAGATACTGGAGCCAAAGAATGAGGCAAGCCAACACTTTTGAACTCGCCAACCAAGCCATCTCATACCGTACTTCCACTTCCAAACCAGGAGGACTTGGCCTAGAGCACTCGAGGCCAGGAGGAAGCCTGTAATCCTGTCCCCAACCAATGTTGTTGGAGTTGCATCGGAGATTGGTTGTTCAAGTGATTCAAAGTGAACTAATCTAGGGGAAAATTATTGTATCTTTTGCACCATCACAAGAAGCTCCTCAAGTCGTTTGAAAGCAAAAGTCCTAGGCACTCACGACATGCCCTAGCCCAACTTAGTGCTTGGTCATCCTGTTTGCACACACTTTCATAAGCCTTGTCCTTGATATCAACAAGGTTGTAGCCAACCCCACGTAGTGGGATTAAGGCTTTGTTGTTGTTGTTGTCCTTGATATCAACAAGTTTGTGAAAACCGAACTGGACATTGAAGCGATAGGAGAGGTTCAAAAGTTGAACCGGGGTTGAACAACCGATGACCTAATAAATCATAAATGTAATTAACAATGTCAATAAATAAGATTTACATCCCACTCAATTCATATGTATTTAATTAACTAACACCAAATATTTAATTGTAACATATGTCATTTTAGCTATGCATGAAAATATATATTTCAACTTTTTAAAAATTAAAATAGTGATATATTTTATGTGATTTGGATAATTTTGGTGGTATAACTGTAAAATAGAAAGAGCTTAGGAGTTAGATATGTAAATAAATAAAATTGAATGGTATGTGTATAAATTGAATATCTTTGTAATAATGATTTTTTTTTGTGATATGAGTGATTTGGGTGGTATAATTGTATAAATGTCAAAAACAGAGTTTAGGTATTAGATATGTAAAATGCATAAAATTGGGTGGTATGTATGTAATTGTTGGTGAATCACAAACCAATATTTTATTGTTTTATATATTAAAATGATTAATTATATGGTTATAATTTTTATGAAATTGTTCATTTCATTATGTAAATCAATATTTCAAATTTAATCATTTATAAGATTCATGTGTAATATTTGTGGCTCTAACTAAAAATATTTTTTTCTCATGCTTGCATTACTTTTAGTCCCACATCTCAAAAATATATTCACTAGTTGATCTTTAAAAGAATGGTGTAGAAAGTATAAACAAAGTAAAATAATTCTGAAAAGCTAAATATCTTTCTGTAAAGTTGGGACCAAGACATTAAATAATATGCTTATTTTATTGTTATATTGGTCCAACACTCTTTTAGCTTTTATAGTTTAGTCTCACATCTTTAAATCTCCAGTTTCACCTTTCCCTTATATTGAAAGGCATGGGAATATGGGATGGTTGTAGCAACCACAAATGAGCCTTCCACCTTTGGTTAAACAAAGAAAAATATGCATTAAAAAGTGGGAGCGGGCGGTTTTGATCAAACCACGACCGGTTCGCCGGTTGGACGGGCGGTTTAGGCAGGTTCTAGCTGGTACAATGCAGGGTCGATTTTTAGTCTGCCCAGAACCGGATCACATATTGTTTAAACCTTGGATATCACCATGCAGTTCTCCTCATGAGCATCCTATATAACCCTAGAACAATAGATTTGGTCTGTTATAGAGAATGCAATTTTTTTTCTCCTTAACATTCCTATCAAGTTCTATTATGTCTAGAGCTTAGTGACAACTAGGGGTGTAAACGAATCGAACACGAACGAACAGAGCTTGTGTTCGTGTTTGATGGTGGAACAAATGCTAAACCCTAAACCCTAAACCCTAAACCCTAAAATTTGTTCGTGTTTGATGGCTGAAAAAGGAATAAGCGGGGAGAGCATTCAGGAACCTGTTTTGTTTTTGGTTACTAGTTAACCCTGTAACAGTTATCTAATATTCGCTATAAGAAATTATACTTCTATGATTATATGCCATATTACTGAGGACAGACGATTTTATGAATCTAAGTGATTAATCCGAAAGGTCAACTCCAAGGTACTACCTTTTATTCAAAATTCATACATAATCTTGTATGAGTGATTGACAACTTTATGCAGCCTCATCCGACTATAAATCGGCTATATCTGCAACAAACTCCTTAGAACCCCCTTCACTTGGTTTTGTAAACCCCGCTGAAGCCAGAATCAACACACCTTCTGCCTTAAGTATTCTGGTCAGACAGAACAACACCTTGATTCAGTTGATTCTAAAATTATCTGAAAGAGTTATTTCTCTTGAGGAGGAAGTTAAAAACCTC
>NEWO01000059.1:2242184-2254308 GCA_003013225.1 Phalaenopsis aphrodite | reverse complement strand
CCAAATGGATGTGTTGAATTCCTTCTTCAAGCAACCTCTGATAAGATTGCTGCCTTATGAAAGGTAAATTGACCTGCGTGTTATCAGTAACTAACACGCGTTCCTCAGAATAATGCTGATATACACGATGATGTGTAGCGGACCATCCATCTTCGTATAAGGTCTCAGCTGGTACTAAGCTGGCCCTTTTGCTGCGAGACAGCTGTAATTGTTGGTCGGGGTTAATATGTGTCTCCAACGTTCTGTTGTATGATCTTCTTTTAGGGAGTCGTCGCTGTAGCTCATATGCAAGTCGAGACCTCAAGCGATAGTCCCGTATCTGATCATCAAGATTTGAGAGAGTGTTTGTGGTGGTGTTATTTATTTTGACTGGCAGTAAAGTCTCAGTTCTAGATCTGAACGATGAACTCATTTTTGGTTGGATTTTTGTTGTTCGGCAAGAAAGACAGTTTTAGGATTTCGATAAACAAAGTACTGTCCTTTCGGACGTCGCACTATAGGTCCTTGGGGTAGTTCAGAGATTGTTAGATTTTGCAATTGTTTCTGAAGGCTTGCTACAGAATTGTCTGAAATCTTAGTATTTTCCTTTCGGAGGTTTTTAACTTCCTCCTCAAGAGAAATAACTCTTTCAGATAATTTTAGAATCAACTGAATCAAGGTGTTGTTCTGTCTGACCAGAATACTTAAGGCAGAAGGTGTGTTGATTCTGGCTTCAGCGGGGTTTACAAAACCAAGTGAAGGGGGTTCTAAGGAGTTTGTTGCAGATATAGCCGATTTATAGTCGGATGAGGCTGCAGAAAGTTGTCAATCACTCATACAAGATTATGTATGAATTTTAAATAAAAGGTAGTACCTTGGAGTTGACCTTTCGGATTAATCACTTAGATTCATAAAATCGTCTGTCCTCAGTAATATGACATATAATCATAGAAGTATAATTTATTATAGCGAATATGAGATAACTGTTACAGGGTTAACTAGTAACCAAAAACAAAACAGGTTCTTGAATGCTCCCCGCTTATTCCTTTTTCAGCCCTACAAATCCACAACACTCTTTCTTAGAGTTTAATGGTGGCACTCAGGCTTATTAACCGAAATAGCGGACACAGCGTCCTGTTCTATTTTTAGGTAAAAGTTAAACGTAACAAAACCATGTGACGCCTCAAAAATTATTACTCCCAGAATTATACATGCATAGTCTGAATAGAACGATCCAGAGTATTCTTACCTCCGGATCTCAGGATCTCAGATCTCATGAATCAAACAAGAAAATATCTTACTTGGCTATTTATAAAAATATTTTGTAAATTATTTTGAGTTAATAGAAGTATCTAAAGCATATTTTGTGCATTCAATAAACTCTAATAAATATTTTAAACCTTAAGATTTTATTTTAATCTGTAGGGCAAAAATTCCGAACAGTTGAATTTAAGCACTTTCAAGTCAAAAGACTTCATGGTTTAATTTCAAACTCATTGCCCACAATTACTTCTAATGAGCATCTAAAACATTAATTATAAGTTTATTAATTAAATAAATTAATTACAAATTACTATATTCAAGTGTTTCCCAAGCTCCTAGCCCTCCGTGATGATCCCTAGCTTCCCTAACTTTGGTCCAACCTAGCCCAAGGCTAAGGTTTGCTTATTTTGCCGATCATACAAGTTGTGCATGATAAAAAACATGGCTATGTCTAATTATACTTGATAGTAGTCACATATTCATATCATGAAATGAAAAAATATTAATCTATGAAGCAAGCTGTAACATCAAGCGTAGCATACAATTGATATTTTATTATAAGAATATTGATGGCCCCAATACACTCACTTGAAGGGGATCAATATCAAGCTATTTCACAAGCTCGTGTGCTTGGTGATAAGTTTACATAATAGTTTACCAAGTAGCACTCGTCTCTAAAAAAAAAGTGGAGGCAAATCTAGCCTTTACTTCTCAAGATTTGATCTCTAGTTTGGCTTCTCCTTTAAGGACGTCATACAAGCATAAGGGGTGAAGCTCTACAAAACCACCTTCATTAGAAATATTAGTTCGCAAGGGAATGTTTTTGCAAGATCTCCAAGAATCTTGAGAAGGAAGAAATTTAAAATTTCCACCTAATAAGAAGCATGGAGAAGTAAGTTAGACTGAGCAACATTTGAATCATCCATGCCATCACTACATAAGGCATATTTCGGATGACTAATATGTTTTCAATACTAAAGCCCAAAAGTCGATGAATGGAAGAGAAATAAGAAGAAATCTGTATGATAAACAGTGATCTTGTTAGCTCCAAGGGCAAGTAAGTTTAGTTGGTCAAAGGGTCCTATTTTTTCCCCCTCCAAGTTTATTCTTATCTTATGTTTAAGGAGAGAAGTAGCTCTTCAAAAAGACAAAGGGCATGATTAGAAAGGAGTTCTAAATTCCTCCTATAATCAGGAAAAGCCTTGTGAAAGAAAAAAATTAGATGAATTCTTTACCTTCGGTACTAGCTCTAGTTGGTTCAATACCTATAATCTGAGATTTTGTATTTGTTTATGATAAATAAAGAAGAGAGAAAATAGTTGTAAATTTGGAGTAAAAAGTTGGCTCTCTTCCTATAGCTATGTTGATTTGTTTTCTAAATTATCAATGATAACTAATTGAGTATATTGTGTGTATTATGTGATGTGTGCTTCTTCTAATGGTGAATCTTTTGAGAGGTACTTGCATGGTTTAAGATATTAGACCGATGAAAAAGAGCCCACTATTGCATTTTCTAAGTGCATGTGTTTTGGATAGTGGAAACAAATCCAAAGTGCACCATAGTCACCTCTAGTTGACACAATTCAAGCTACAAAAATTGAACCAATTAAATATTGTATCAATTCTAATTCAATCTAGGAGGTATAGTTGCACTAAAGAAAAGTTCTTCCAATCCACAGGGCAAAACAAGTAAAGATAAGATAAAAAATATTATCACGCAGCAGGATCCTCCAACTCCTACATCAGTTCAATCTAGGAAGAATGCCAAGGATCAACATTTCGAAGTTGGATACAATGTCTAGCT
Organism: Phalaenopsis aphrodite; assembly: GCA_003013225.1. Lineage (NCBI taxonomy): Eukaryota > Viridiplantae > Streptophyta > Magnoliopsida > Asparagales > Orchidaceae > Phalaenopsis > Phalaenopsis aphrodite. The sequence continues at coordinate 2,251,262 of NEWO01000059.1, read as the reverse complement.
CATTTGTGAAAGATTTCTTATCTTTCCGGCATATGCAAAACACTTATGATGTCTCTTGAGTTGAAAAAAATCCTAGTCAAGGTCTTTTTGAATGTAAAGGTTTATTTAGTCTATTTCATTGAGAAATTCCTCAAAAATGCCCATTAACTAAAAAGGTTCTTGGAATCACTAGCTTATATCATAATTTAGTTTTGAGAAATACAAAGCATAATTGTCCTTTGTATTTCATGGTAAATGTAAGTAATAACAAGCTTAGTCCTCTCATAATGAACATAAGCCGCTCAATAAACATCTTGAATATATCTTATATGAAAAGTCTCTCTTAGTCACGTAAACCTTAGCTAATAGAAGACCATGTTAAGAGGGATTAATGATAAAAGTTATATGGCGCTTGATTTGATCACCTTACCCCTAGAACACTCAAGATGGAGGTTAAATACATGTAATTGAGGCGAATACCAGTACAAGGATCTCCACAAAAGTCATTGACTTCATAAATATGAGATGATCACTTCAACATTACATAAGTTTATTAAGTTATGCATCATAATAAGGATACAAAGCCCATTATAGTACCTGAAGTGAGCAAGAGTGATGATGTTGAGCATGATTTAAGGAGCTAGTGCATTCACATGAAGTACATAGGCCAATATAATCAAACACAAATACTGTCGCACATGTCAATAGATGGGCAAGTCATCCCATAAATAAAGTAGCCATTGGCATAAATTCATATCCATAAACTTTTCCTCTCATGATCAGTAGAGTGGCATAGAACAAGAACATGTTTCATAGTCATCATCTTTGACTAAAAAAGAAAGACTTATAACATTATCATTATTCTATGATAATTGTAAGGAATGGAAAATTTTAAATATTTTCCAGAGGCGTGAGTGGTAATCAAGAAGAAATATATTTATCTTCATCAAGGTGATGAAGGTTTCCATACATGGCCGAAAACTCCAAAGCCAAATAATGAGAAATTCAAAATTTTCTCATGCAAGAATGACATGAAGATTTCAGCTAAAGGCCCTCTTTTCTCTCTCTGCCTACATAAGCGATGATTTAGGAAACACGCTAAGGTTTTAAAAATTCTGAGGAGACTAGCTTAAATGATGGGAAATGCCATTTCTGGCTCTTATGAGAATTTCATAGATTTATTTTATTTTTAAAATTACCCAATAGTGGATATAAATATGTGAGAATGACAATAAAAATAAGGTTTAGTTTTGAAGTAAATGCCTTTTGTATTTATTTAGTAGGTATGGGTAAACAACTCTCTACTAGATGAAAATTTTGGTGAGTTATCCATGAAATAATATTTCATATCACGCTTCAATCAAGAATGAAGTATGCAAATTGTTTTATGGTTGCATTTCTTTATTCATAATTCATGATGATGTTATACTCTCTCCCCACCACTATATTTTCCTTTGCTTAGGCTTAACTATCATATCGTTTAAATGGTCATGGCTAGCAAAGTAGCCATTACATAAGAAGCTTGGCCTCAAACCCTAGGAGACCTCAGTCCTTACTCACATTTACTTGTTTTACTCCTTGAGCATGTCCAAGGCAAAAGACCAATCTTAAACTTATCATAGATTCCAAACATAATTCCCTTTATTCCGTGTCATCCCCATTGAGGATGAATCCCTATAGATTCATGTAATATTGTTAAAAGCATGCTTTAGGGGGAAAGCAAAGACATGTGCTAGCCATACGCATTGCTTGCCTATGAAGCAAAAGCTCACGGGAACAAATGCATATTGCACCACTTCATTGTATCATGTAAAAGCGCTATGCTCTCAATTCCTGCTCAAACCAAAATCCCAATTTATATTTTATGATTTGACTCAACAACTGCTAAAATAATTAACATGCTTCCCTAATGTTTCTAATAGTCTTCGAGTAATTGCTCATCGGTGCACCATTCTCTTCCTCTTTAAAAAGTCGCGTCTTAGTAGTTATTCTCTTCATGCTTAGTCTCCTAGTAGTCCTTATATGTTTTTAACTGCTAATTATTAGTAATAATAACTTCTCAAACTTCTTCTAAAGAATGCTTCTTGATGCTTCATAATCATGGCATATCTTGTTTCACATTGCATCTATTACTGGTCTCTAGTTGGTCAATCATTCATAAATAAATTCATTTTCTAAATAAAATGACGCCATTTTATTTATTTTCATCATTTATATCTTTTTTTCTTTTGCTTGAATTTTTAATAGCTATAAATTATTGTTATTAGACGTATCTTTATTTTTGTTAAAAATTAATCCACGTGGTTTGATTAATTAAATATTTATTTAATGTACCTAATATGTGAGTACATATTATATAAAAATCATGAAAGTTCTAGTTCATAAAAGTGTTGTTTTGCTTTATGCTTTACTCAACACACCAACAAGCCTTTAATCCCATTAGGTGGAGTCAGCTACACAAATCATTTTTCTCCATTGTGTCTTATTGAGTGTCATATTTTCATTTAATTCTTTAAGATCATTTAATTAATCTACGTTGTTTGATTAATTAAATAGCTATTTAATGTACCTAATATGTGAGTACATATTATAAAAAAATCATGAAATCTCTAGTTGATAAAAGTGTTGTTTTGCTTTATGCTTTACTCAACACACCAACAAGTCTTTAATCCCATTAGGTGGCGTCGACTACATAAGTTATTTTTCTCAATTGTGTCTTATTGAGTGTCATATTTTCATTTAATTCTTTAAGATCATTTTTATATAACTTGCCTATGTATTTTTAGGTCTACCTCTACCTTTCTTAACATAATTCGAATCTAAAATATCTACTCTACTAACTGGATCATCAGTTGATCGACATTTCATGAAACCAAACCATCTAAGACGGCTCCCTCTAATCTTGTCTACCATTGGAGCTACACCAACCCTTTCACGGATATATTTGTTTCACATTGTCTCTAATTGTAAAACCACTCATCCACCAAAGCATTCTCATCTCAACAACACTTGGTTCTATGCTTCTCTTTTATAGGCCAACATTTTGTGCCATAAAACATTACAGGTCATTTTATAAAATTTTCATTTAAGTCTAAGCGGTACTTTTTATCACACAATACGCCGAATGCATTCCTCCACTTCAACCATCCAACTTGAATTCTACTATTAAAATCCCCATCTATATCACCATCACTTTGAAGAATAGACCCAAGATATCTAAAACATTCAATCCTTTTAATGATTTGATCACCCATTGTTACAACTCTGCCACTAGATCGGCTACTACCAAAATTACATTTTATGTTTTCAATTTTAGATCTACTCAAACAGAGACTTTTAGGCTCTATAATAGACCTCCATAATTCAAGTTTTTCCTACTCTTTCTCTAGTCTTATCCACAAGAAGGATATCATAAACAAAAAGCATACACCAAGGTACATCCTCCTGTAAATGTCCAGTAAGAGCATCCATAACTAAAACAAAAAGACATAGGCTTCAAACCAATCCCAGATGTACTCCAATTAAAATAAGAAATGACTTGATCAATCCTCTTGTTCGAACACAAGTAACAACTCTAGTATCCATATCTTTAATTATTTGAATATAAGTTACATCAACAACTTTCTTTTCTACAGCTCTCCAAAGAACTTCTCTTGGAACCTCATCGTAAACTTTTTCTAAATCAATAACAATCATATGTAGATCCTCTTTACTCTTTTTGTACTTCTCCATCAAACCTCTCAATAAATGTATAGCTCCCATAGACTTGTTCGGCATAAATCCAAACTAATTATGAGAAATATTTGTATCACGTCTTAACCTATGTTCAATTATTCTCTCGCACAATTCTAATGAATGACACATTAACTTAATTCATCTATAATTCACACACTCTTGTGCATCCCCTTTATTCTTAAAAATGGGGAACAAAATACTCTTCTTTCACTCCTCAGCTATCTTTTTAATTTTTAAAATAATATTAAAAAATTTAGTAAGTCAAGAAATTCTCATATCTCCAAAAAATTTTCACTCTTCTATTGGGTCCTACTGATCTTCCATCATCAACTTTAAGTTTAACTCATTGAAGCAAAAAAATCCCTTTGCATTGCGCTTAGTACTTTGAAAACACTTGGTTCATTAAATATTAATTTACCTATTTGAACCTTTTGAGATCTAATATCTTCATCACACTTTTGCTATTGTAGCAAGAGTGAGATTTAACTAAAACACCACACCCCCAAAGTGATAATCATCATGTAAATTTTCCTTGATTTAGCTGTTCTACACATAGTTGGACTCAAATATTAGTGTTTACAATTTGATATACCCAATAATATTCATAGTTCGACTCATTTGCTCTAAAGTTTAGCATTCTGTGTGTAGGACTAAATTACACTATAATTTTCTTTACTTGTTAACTATGTGTTCAAAACAAAGGCTCTCTTGCTAAGGCAACCGACGAATACATCCATTACTCACTGCATTGCAGTTTAATCATCTCACTAACATGGATTGAGCCTTGAGAGTGATGATGAGCCAAATGAAACATCCCATTCTGGAAGTGCGCAAATTCCTCATCCACACCCTTCTTTTCCACGAGAAAATTCCTTAACCTTTTGACTACAAGCAGATTTGTCACCAAGCAACTTCTTCACCGCAAGAATTATTCTTACACAACACCTTTCAATTAGATACAACTCTTGATGACCCATTTAGGCCCTAGGAGTATTTTCTTGGCAAGTACAATTTTCCCTCGTAACACACCACATGCGCATATTTCTAGTGTATTGCTTTGATCAAATATTGATCAATAAAAATCATGCTCGATGCGCCATCAACAAATTTCCATAATACGACACGGATCTCAAAGCAATTTTTGGAGTAAGAAATGTTCAAACTTCGATTAAGAGTCATCCAAAGTTTCAATTTCAGTAAACTTATAGTCAAACTGACCGAATCAACAAGATGGACCCAGTGATACCAAACTTAGTCCATCCGCGTCAAATCAAGCTAAGATCAAGTCATTAAACCACTTTTGAAAGTTTTCGGGCATATTTGGAAGATCAAAATGATGTCAAATCTGGTGAGTTTATGGTCGAATCGAGCGTCTCGACAAGAAGAATCCAAGATCACAGAATTCTGACATTGTTACTGCTCTCAAATGTCTATCAAATGTCGTCTGATCGAGGGAAGCTCTTTGGGCCGTCCGATCAGAGTAATTCATATTCCTTCATTAATTGTAATCGAGACTCTATAAATAAAACGTCATCCCTCCTATGAGGGGGAGAGCTTGAAGTTTGAAGAGAGAGATTGATGCCTGAAGAAGACTACAACTTAGAGGAGCTGAAGTTCAGCGTCAATTTGTCGCCGACCGCCACCGATCACCGGTCATCGCTCGTCTTTGACGACCACTCATCGGCTACCATCGATCACTATTGGTCGCTGCTCTATTCTTACAATAAATTCATATGTGCACCGACTTTGTAGCTCGGAAGATTGTGTATGTCACTTCCGCCTGTGAAACAAGTGATTGTATTTGTAATCTTCAGTTATAGTGGATTTCTTCAACTTGAACGGGCCCCATGGTTTTTCCCTTTTTGAATTCTCCACATAAATTTTTTTTTGTCCCTATTGATTATTTTATTTCATTTGAGTAGATATTGAATTGTCGTGTAATGCTAAAACGATAATTTATTAATCTATCATTGTGAATCTTCTAACACGTATTAATTTGGCACAATCTATGGGAAATAAAACACTGTTCAACACTTTCATTTGAGTAGATATTGAATTGTCGTGTGATGCTAAAACGAAAATTTATTAATCTATCATTGTGAATCTTCTAACACGTATTAATTTGGCACCATCTATGGGAAACAAAACACTGTTCAACACTATCTTCAGCACTGAGACGCTGGTCCACCACTTCATTTCTCAATGATGTACATCATCCAATTGGCGAAGAAACCTCCTTTGAATCTTGAAGATCATCCCTGAAGTATTTTTCGTCCAATTGGCCAATTTTAAGATCATCTGCCACTACAGTCTCGAAAGATTATTCACATCAACATCCCAAGTATGTTTGCGGTGGCGTTATCTTCTTGCATCCTATTCAGGCACAGACTTTCACAACTTCTTCCAGGCAGGGGTGACTTCACTGCACTCGAAAGAATGTTCACATTAATGTCCCGGGCACGAGTGTGGTAGGACAATCATCCCGCATTTCATTCAGACAATAATTCTTTGAAAATCGCTCAAAGATTGGGCGCAATCTTCATCGCAAATAACGCTTTCTCAGCTCCCCCTCAATGTAATAGAGCATTCAACCAGATAAAAAAGCTGATCTCTTCAAAACTCAATGAGATGATACAATACCCTTGAAAGTCGAGCCCAAAAGGCAAGACTCGATGGGAAGCTACCATGCCCTTGGAAGTTAAGCCTAAGAGGCAAGACTCGATGGAAAGATATGATCCCCTGGAAGTCGAGCCCAAGAGACAAGACTCGACGAGATGCCACCATACTCATGAAACTCGAGCCCAAGCGACAATACTCGACGAGATGCTACCATGTCCATGGAAGTCGAGCCCAAGAGGTAAGACTCAATGGTAATATAAGGTACTCCTCGAAGTTGAGCCCAGGAGGCAAGACTTAATGGAAAGCTACCATGCCTTTAAAAAACAAACCCAAGGAAGCTAGTAGTGGACAATCTTCACATTAGAAAGACTCGACGAGAGCAAGTGGTTGACAGGGTCCTACTTAAAGAACTCAAAAGGTTAGAAGCGTCAAGAGGCATAAGTACATCAAAGACCTCAGAATGCTATAAGCCTTAGAAGGCACAAGTACATCAACAAGTACATCAAAGGACTCAAAAGACTAAGAGCATCTTAAGGCACTTACGCATTTCAAGCTCTTATGAGATATAAGTCCAAGAAGGCACAAGCCTCATAAGATACACACCTAAGATGATACAAATTTCAGAAGGCATGAGTAAAAAAATAATGTGATTTTTTATATATATAAAGTGCAAATGCTAACTTTGATTGCAGATTTATGCATATTTGAGAAGCCAAAAAACCTCAGAAGGCATAAGCCTCAGAAAATGTCGGCACAAATATGCAACTCAAAAGTTGGGTAACAATGCCCTGGAAGTGGGGCAAAAGCATCCCAGAATGGGCAATTCCGACTCAGAAGGAAAGACAAGCAACCTCAGAAGTAACATCTAAATTTTTATTGCTTCGAGTTGAAGAAAAACATAAAGATAGATACATTATCACCGTGTATAAATATCATATCAGGTAATTAAAATGCTACAAAGATTAATATATACTTGTACAAGAGCTATATAACAGATCATCTCATTTTCAAGTGGAGTCAGCATCGCTTCCCCGAAATTCCAGTAATTCTGATCATCCTCAGGGAGTCTCCAGATATCGCCACCAAAATAGCATGAAATCTCCCCCTCAAAGCACGATGGAAAAACTCCATCATTTCTTCATCTTCACCGAAATGTGTGGTAGAAACAAGCAAAAATATCTCAAGTCACCTGCTGGACAAGAATGAGAATAACTTTCTTCATCTTAGCGGCGTGAAAAAAGATCTCATTGGTCGACTGCTACACAGATCGAACATAATTTTCCTCTGCATCTTCTTCAAAAAAGAAGATCTTATCGATCGTCTGTTACACAAGTCAGGGACGACTTTCCTCTCCACATTTTTTAAGAAAGAAGATTCTATTGTTCATCTAAGTAGGACGGGGATGACTTTCTTTTGCGACGCAATACGAAAGAGGACTCTGCTGATCGTCTGCTATGTAGAACGGAGACAACTTTCTCCTTCACAGCAACATGAAAGAAGTTCTCGTTCATTGTCTGTTACGCAGAACAAAGATGATTTTCTTCTTTTGGAACGTTGATTGGCCGCCAACGAATTGATGAAACTCCACTCAATTCTCCCTCTTTTTCTCCTCCAACTCCTAATTTTTCTTCTCATTCTTGGACTCTATTTATAGGCACAAGGTGAGCTCTTAGCATTAAAAGCAACTGCATTAAGAAAAAAAAGAATAAAACTAAAATCCGCCTTCTCAACTTAGAATTCCATCGTTTGCTCCCACGACCCGTTTGCCTTCCAAACTTTCCAAATTCCCATAGTTTGCCCATGAATTCATGTGCGGTTTCCAACTCCCGCCGCTTCGTTTTTGTCCCACCGGTCCGGCTCCCGTTGCTACGTTTCCAACGCTGTCCAACAGATGTGGCTCCCACGGTCCACATCCCATCCATTTATAGCTTAAGCGTGGGCTCCTCAGCCCTCCCAGTGACCCACCATGGGACGACGCAGGCCTACAGGCAGGGACTTCGACCCGCCCCGTGGCCAGCCCAAAATGAATTTTATTTCTCTGTGTTGGAGGGGATTCAAGTGCGAAAGTTATGTTACCATGTGTACATTTATACTATATTTATATTAACATTAAGCTACAGATATAGTATAATATATTATATTATATATATGAGTTGCGTGAGTTATAGCATATACATTAATTTTATAATATATATATATATATATATATATATATATATATATATATATATATATATATATATATATATATAATCAACAAAAATGTAATGAAATGAAGATGCTCTTGAATTTAATATTTTCAGATGAAAAAATTGATCCCGCATGAAAATAGAGCAACTGATACGTGATTAATAAATTTTTAAAATTCAACATGAATCTTGTGGCATTATACGAATCTCGAGGCAATCTTTTGAACACAAAATATTCAAACTTTGATTCAGAGTCATCCAAAACTCCAATTTCAACAATGTTAATAGTCAAACTAACCGGATCGACGAGATGGACCCAGTGATACCAAACTTGGTCCAATCTGTGTCAAATTAAGCTCAGATCAAGTTGTTAAACAACCCTTAAAAGCTTTCAGACATATTTGAAAGGTCAAACATATGTTAAATCTAGTGAGCTCATAGGCAAATCGAGCGTCTTGACAAGACGAATCAAACGAGTCTGAGTTCACTCAATTTCTACATCATAAAGCTCTTAAATATCCATCAAATGTTGCCTAGTTGAGGGAATCTCTCTGAG
>NEWO01000059.1:2218150-2241459 GCA_003013225.1 Phalaenopsis aphrodite | reverse complement strand
ATATTTTTTGATACTCTTTAGTTGACCCCAATATATAATGGCCCTTCGAGTTGCTTCCCTGCCTACGACCCGACAAAACCGAGTAGGCAGCAAAAGCATCACTTTGGTTGTCTTATGCTTCACCTCAACATTGTTTGCTCAATTCTACTATGGTATTAATACATGCATCTCTCCATGTGGCCCGACTACATTATGGTCCTCATTTACTCACTCTTACAATCAACTCAATAGTACAAAGCTATTGGTAAAAGCATTCTTAGGTGGTTAATTTGATTTTTACCTAGATGTTTTCAGCATGGTCACTTGTTTAAATACATCATTGATAATTTAAATTTGCATTTTATTTTTTCCCCTTTTGCTCATCTACAAGCAAGCAACTATAACATAGCAATTGTTATGAGCACCTACATGAAGACTAATGTGCGTTGATTCCGTAATGTGTTATTCACTTCAAGCATGCCGCACTAGTTTGATGTTTCTTGACACATGCAAATTGGCCTTCTAGGAAGCACATCTCCAACACATGGCATTCTCCTTAAATACACCAGGTGCATTAGAGATTCCAAAATAGATACTCTTCCTTGATAAAACACACATATGAATGGTCTCAAGCTCCCTTAATGTTGACTCAACTTTTCACTTATCATTGATGTGGAAACTTGTTGACCATTCAACACTTGTCGTTCAATTAGCATTTGAGCTTGGCTCTATTTCATTATTCTAAAAGGCAACCTATTGTAAAAAATAAATCAACATAAGCATCTGCGTTAATATTGACATATGTTAATTCCCATATATGTGTTTTTCACCATAAGTGCAACATACTTGTTAGATATTTCTTTACACACCTATAAATGAAACTTTTCTAGAGAGGTTAACTCCGACATACATGTTCCTCCTAGACACATCATGAGTGTTGAAACTTCAAGATACATTCGAAGTTCCTACAATAACACCTCTCATATTGAGGTTCCTAGCCTTTCTAGTCATGGGTTCGAGTGTCCCTCAATTTTTTTGACTACGTTGCTTTTCAACTATTGAATCTTGTTCAACCGACATTTTGCCTTTCTTCCCCTGCAGTTCCTTTATGGACAGGCTATTATGACGACATCATAAATAAAAGCATCCTAATAGAGTTGTGATTATGCTATAACCTTTTGTTTCATCTCCCTAAGGCTAGTTCATCACATTGGAGCAATCAACACAAACATTGCTTCTATTGACTCAATATATTGGTCTTCATATTTCCAAACTTTTATTATTGAGTTGACTATTAGAGTCATTAGATTGACATATTTGATTGATAACTCTTAGTTTTTAACACATCTGTGCTCCATGATCAAACCACGTATGATGAGAAGATGATTCATTTATTAACCTCGATCTCAGCAAAATCATTGCCTTTTAAGGATCAATAAACAAAATCTCTAACATTGGGTAGTTAGGATAGCTCACACCAAACTCATACCCGACTTAGGGTCTGTTTGGGGCAACTACAACTTATCCGGCTTATCCTGATAAACTGCTGATCAGCAGCTGATCCAGATAAGCTGACTGACAGTTTGGTTTGTGCGTTTGAAAAACAATTGATTTGTAGTTATTTCTGAATAAATGATCATTCTGTCTCTGATATGGATAAACTGATTAGCTGTTTGGTTTGTGTGTTTGAAAAAGACCTGATTTACAGTTGTTTTTGGATAAATGACAATTCTGTCACTGTGTAGTTGTGTTGTTTGCAACAGAACTGTCAAGACTATATATTTGATAGTTTAGAATTAAAAAAATCACTTCATAATAATACTAAAAAAATATACACCTCACTTAAGAGTGAGTATCAAGAATCCTAAAAATTAGAGAAGTTCAATTTCCATGAGGATATTATGATAATTCAGACAAAATCATGGTAATGAGGAAATTAAAAATAAAATACCACCTCATTCATGACCTAACTTTTCAACAATTAAAGGCACATGAGTTCACATATTGGAATTAAATATACATCACAATGGTTCCTTATTGCATCAGAAATTATCAGACATAACAATTCAATCCACAATTTCTATATTTTCTTTGCCACAACAAACTAACAGATAACCATTAACTGGATAAGATCAACTTCAGGTATCTACTAACACGAGTTATTATCTACTGAAAATTCAATTACAAAGTCAACAATTAATATTCAAACTTAAAAAAAAAAAAAATAAAAACAAATGTCATCTTGATTAAGATGTATTGAACGCATTTTTCCAGAGCATTCGTAATCAATCGCCAAAGATCAACAAAACTGAAAGGATAATAATTGCATAAATATAAAATGTTAAGCGAAGTAACCTGGAGGCAAGACTTTCCAAAGACGTGGATCAATGGCCTCGTCCACGAGATCTCCTTGTCGAGATAGTCGAACCAAGCCCAAGCTCACTCCTACGGCAAGAATCTCGGGACGAAGACAACTTTGCTTTTCCTCTGAGATTGGTAATGGTTTATTTTCTGGCCATCTCGCAAGAGTTGGAATTCAGATTAGGGTTAAGTTTTGCTGCTGCGAAGCCGTGAAGATTAAGCGAGGGAGGAGACGGACACCCGAAAGGCACGGGAGGAAATAACCAGTCAAATGCACATCAAACATGTGGGTTGCGGGTCGATCCCGCGGCCTCGTTTATTAAGGATTTCAAAATTGTGTTTCACCATAATCTTCTCGAACGCACGGACCAAACGGCGCGGCGACGTTTTCCAAATGTCGCTTTCACCTATAAGCTGCCTCAAACAGACCCTTAGTCATTCTCAGCCTAATTTTACAATACACTATGCCTACCTCTAGAATTAACCTAGTCTTAACATGTTAGAATCAAGTTTGCCCTTCTTAAAGGTCCTAGGTTTGGTGGCTTAGGTCTAAAACAAAATGGATTAGATCCTAACCCAACCTTTGTGTGATTTACCTAGACAATCACAATTGGCTTAAATGAGCAATGTGTGGGCACAATTGGACTTAGATCAATCTTCGTATCCATGGCTAGTCCATGAATCTAGTCAAACTCATCCTAGGTTAGATAAGGTTAAATAAACCTCAGGTTGAAACAACTTGACCTAGGCCTATTAAGCCATGATCTTACTCAGTTGACAAGCACGTCATGATTAAAAAAGATTAAAGAACTTGTGGTTTTGGCTTGGTTTCTATTTGGCCTAGACTAGACAAACAATAGACCAATCTAGCACAATTGAATTGTTGAGCCTTAAGCTAATTGAAATGACCTAAATCAATTGGACCTTGGCTTTATTTCCATTTAAGCTTAGAAACTCCATTGAACCCTAAGATTACTTGAGTTGAGATTTAATTGGCTTAACAATACCTAGTTTAAACCCATAGTTGAATTATGTCTCCCTTTGTAAGCCATTGGGCTAAGTGAGTTGATCTAAGTCAACTTAATGTGGAATCATTTCTTAGGTGCCCTAGCCACATCTAAACATCCCTCAAGTCCCCTTTAACCTTGGGTTTAGTCAATTACATAAATCTAGCCCATGGCTAGTCCATTTGAGCCAAACATGAACACAACCACTCTATAATCTTGACCCAGTTTGATCTAACTCTTTAGCTAAGACAATTTCATCCTAGTGATCTCAATACACCTAGAGAGGCTTGGATACCAATTGGGTCTAGCAATTAAAAGGGAAAACCAAGTTAGCCCATTTGAATCCTTTGAATCAATTGATCCAATCTAGATTTTTGGAACCTTGAGCTACCACTTGTTATCTTAATGTCTCTAGGTAGCTTATGAACACACTAGACCAAATTCAAGCCTAGGTTAGCCCATATTAACCAAATGAGTTCAAATTAACTTGGACCAAAGACATATTGGCTTGGATTAGACCCATCCTAGCATAGCTTAGACAAGACCCTTATCCTCCTTGGTCGAACGAACCTAAATCAAGCTTAGCTTGACTAGGTTTGGTCCAGATTGCTAAACCAAATAACATTATGAATCCTAAGAGTTTGTTTACCCTTTTGTGTTTTTCCTTTGTTTTCTCCTAATACCACAACCACGCATAAGCTTTTAGCTTGATAATAGCTAATGAATAACAAAGTTAGCCCCTAGAGAGCTCTCTATTTATGCCAAGCTAAAACCTAGTCCATCTGGGGCCAAAGAGCTCAATACACTTAAGCATTCATCAAAGCCCTACAAGAGTATTTGCATTGAGTTCATGAGTGTTTGAGAAGCCTCTCAGAGTAATCCTAGCCCATCTCCCCTAGCGATGTGAGCTGTCAAACCCGGAAGAGAGCAATCTACTTTGAACTCCTTAGCCATGCCATCCCGGACCATACTTCCATTTCCATTAACTCCATCTGACCAAAAGTACCATATCTACAATAGTTGAGTCTAGGATGAAGCTCACAACTGTGTTTCCAACAAAGCTCAAGTTGCTTTGTTTGTTAGCCTTCTACGCAAACCATAGGGAAATAAGCCCATGAGAAGCTTGTTGTAGCTTCCTCATCATCCCAAAAATCTACTAAATCCACTTGGAAGGTTCATGTTGGACTTAGCCCAGGTAATCACCTCATGCCTTAGTACCTCATGCCTTAGTTTGAACTTTACGCTTGGAAATTTTAGTTGCACACAATTACACAAGTCTTGATTGTATTATCACCCTCACCCATCATGAGCTTCGAATTGATCTCTATAACATATTTGGCCCATTGTGTATGGAGAAAAGAAAAAATTTCTCCACAACACTACTCTTAGGTTCTCTCCTATCCAAAGCTAAAATATGGTTCTCCAGCCCTTCGATCAAGATCCAATTGTTAGCATTAATCTATGTTTGGGGGATCTTTATTTGCCTGCTAACAATGAATATATCATCATAATCTTAGAGTAAATTTTTCTCAAAATATTGAGAATCTAAAAGAAATATCTTGTGAATGTAGTAAACTACAAGAATTAATGAAATCTTAAGACATTAATTATCTCTAATAAGTTGGTCAAAATACATTAAAAATGTGTTTAAGATAATTTATGTTAAGAGAGCTTATGATTTAAATTTTAAACTCATCGAACAACAAATCACCCTCAATGGGCATTTAAGACGCTATTTTAATTAAATAATACTACTTAAAATCTATTAAAAATATAAAAGTCTCATTAGGTGTTTCCTACTGTCGCATTCTTTTTTTAGCTTTCAATGACAGCAAAATCCTGATTACGAGGAAAAATAACTATTCATTTTCATTCAATAATGTTGGCTTACACACTTTTTTTAATTAAAAAAAGTATAAATTTAGGTCTTTGTTTATGATACAATAGTACTCTAATCTTTTTACTTCCATTCTCATTTAGCTAAAATATATCACAAAGTGCACGCCCAAAAAAAAATTGTGCGGTGGATCTACATACTTTAGATGCTCAGATTCAGTGATTATTCAAATGCTCGTGAAATTTGACAATCATTATCAAAAAAGCACGATGGCATAATTCAACAGTGCCTATGAAACTTGGCATTAATTATTCGACAATTCTTAACAAACTTGGTATTCATTATTCAGTAATGCCCCAAACACTTGGTATTCAGTATTTAACAATGCCCATAAAACTTGGCATTTATTATATGGCCATGTTTAGAAAATTGATATTCATTATCCGCCTAGATAACTCTCTTAAACATGAAAGGTATCATCGGTTAACACCCGAAGTTTTGGGATGCTAGTTGTTATACCCTCAGAACAAAAGTACCATGTTTATGTTCACTACCTTCGACAAGCTGCCAATTTATGCATTGAAAACATTGCCTCCCATCAATCTTGCATCCAGTATGGCTCCCAAGGCCTCTCAGACCTAACTAAAAAATATGTTTTCTTGATCCAATGACATGGAACTAGGGAATCCAAAGTATTCCAAACATATTGAAAGAAAAAAAGGTCACCTCCTCTCGTACGATTGTTTTCCACATAGGATTAGAACCAAATTTTTTTAAAATATGTCCATAACCATAAGACAATTGTTGTCCCTCTTTTTTAGTTTGCAAGCCTCCCAAAAAATATCTGTGGAGATGCTTTTCCATGGAAATCTTGGTATGAACAATGGCATGTAAAATCCCTTATATATACTTGCTAGTTTGTGGGTGTAGTGAAATTTACATCCTCTGATGTAATTACTCACATTTTGTAGCATATTGGACCTTCTCCACTGGAAAAATGTCTGGCCAACTTTGACGTGTGTGCACCCACAGCACCCACATCCTTGAACTTAGTCAATTGAATATGGTACGTATAGTTGACCTTTGTTGTGGAGGTGGCAATCTTTCGCAGTAAAATTTAAAACAGTTACCCTCTCCAAATTCTCCAATTACCCTTTCAAAGAAGAGATTCTCCTTTTACTACTTAGAAAGTCTTTCTATAGAGAAGATTCAGCCTACACAATGGTACTTACAAAAAATTCTTATAACTAAGAAAGCATGTTTACCACTTTGTTGGCAACCCCTTTCTTAAAATTGACCACTAGCATCAACTGTTATAGAAATATCATCCACGCCACAAGCCAAACTAGCTTATCACTTAATCTAAGGAAGCAAACACTTAAGTGATATATGATTCATACACATCACTATCTTCTCCTCCTAATGATAAGCATGGCAACATTTTGTTGATCAATGAGTGCTCACTCCTTGTCACTCATGGGATGGTACTTGTGAACTCTCTGGCAAATCTCACAGTGGTAAGTAATGTATCCCCTTTTCTGCATTAGCGTACACTTAAAGCAATCTCTGTAAATTTGGCAGGCATAAAACAAGCGCATCTACTTGTTTTCTTTTTGAACTTCTTGTTTTAAGATTCATTTGAACTTGGGATGGACTTTGATGAGAGCATTTAAAGAAGTATTAAAAAATGGTGAATAATTTGTAACATATTGGCAGGCTCCCATGAAACTGCATACATTAAAGAAGTCTACAATCTAAGCCTCTCCTTATTTGCCTTCACCTTTGTAAAATTAATTTTGATTATTCAATTTCCACCTCAAATCTGAAATATATTTGGGAGTGTTTGGCAAATTCATGCCTATTTTGGTTGAGATTAAGTTGGCGTTGCTATCATAGATTGACTTTCTCGCGTGCTCCATGTGCGCATCCCATAATTTGATGAAAATCAAAATGTCATCTACAAAGGCATTAACAAAGTCATATAAGTATGACTGAAAAACTTTGTTCATCAATCTCTTGAATGTAGTGGGGAGTTCTAAAGTATGTATGTCATCATCAACCACTTATCTAGCCCATGAATTGTCCTGAAAGAAATCTTCCACACTCTAATGATTTTTATCACTATTTGTTGAGGGTGTGATTGTCAACACAACCTACCTGCGTCATCCTTTTTCAGGGCAATCACCTTTGGTAATACACAAAATAAACTACAAGGTTGGATGATCCAGCAATTCTATAACCCACTTTCTAATCTCCTTACACTAAATGACCAAATTTGATTACATTGAGAGATTTGGCAACTTTGCATTTGAAATCAGTTAGACATCATGCCCAATGGCCAATTTGGAGGCAAACATTGCACCTCCTAGAAGAGTGCTACGTACTGTTTTTGATAGTTATTTTAATTATAAATCTTTAACCTTATTCAATAGTAACAAAATAAAGCTCCATCCATGATAAGCATGGCAGATAGTGATAAAAATTTTCGTAAGTTTAATTACCTAGTTGGTGGTACTCCATAGTCCTTCAACATTTACTTCCACCCATCCTTAGTTATCAGACACTAATAAGAAATATGAAATAACATTGCAAATCAATCATGAAACTACAGAATACCAAAAATAATTTAAAAGATGTCAAACGAAACTAACTCACAACACATCTCATTAATCGAGTCTTGATGATTTTGAACTTCACTTGGCATTCACGGTCAATCCTTGGCTAGAACTCCTAAATCTAGCCCAAGAGTACAAGGATTTAGATGGGGGGATAGTCTCCAAACCAAATCTCTATATTAATTTGGAAGAGATTAAGTTATTATTGTTGCCAATGTTGAGGATGAATTAATTATCTCTTGCTCAACCTATATCCTTAAGTTGAATAGCTACTTTTGTATTTCAATATTGAATAACCATCCCATCTTGCTATCCTTTGGCATTGCCATTAAAAATGCAAATACATTCACCTTGTCCTCTTTATTCAACATGATGCCATCCACTATAGTAGCAAGTCTCATTTTGTGCATTATTCTTTCACTTCTCAAGAAAGAATTAAGGGTCCATTTTCAACATTTATCCTTAGAGTGGTCAAGAAGTTGATAATAGTCACAAATCTTTACGAAGAAAATAGTTTCACTTTTTTCCTCATCTATTGGATGGTACAATTCTCTTCCACTTTAATAGGTTCTTGGGGCTTATCATTTTTTACATCTATTTCACCTCTATGGTCATTACCATAGTACTAGCCTTGCTAATATCCATGTGACTGACGTGAGGGGCAAAGTCCTTTGTCAGTTTGGATCCACACGTCCCCAAATTTAACTGAAATCATTATTTATCTCCTAAACCAAGTGGTATAACCTTGCACATAATATCATTGATATTGTCCAAGATTGTGTCATTTTCATTCACAGATCCTCAACATAATCCATTCAGTAGAACTCTAGATGCATTAGTCGCTTCACCCACCCAAAAGCTATTTATTGATGAAAATTTCCATTCAAGTGGAAATTCCACCAAGCTCCAACATTGTGGCCTAGTTTAATTTAAACAAACAACACCTTGTCATATGTAGTGTACCCATATAAAGTGACGTATATTTTTCAATTAGTTAATCCATAGTCACAAGTTATGTTTCTCTATATTGATCATACCATCATAAGTGGAAAACTCTGCTTTAAAGGTTCTACTCTATCATTCACTTATTGTATTGGCATCCATTCTATCATTCTCATCACCATCTTATGTATTAACATCATTTGCTTTACGAATTATTAGTGGGCATGAAAGCAAAAAATAGTGCAAGAAGATCATTAAGCTTTGACATAGTGGCAACAGACTACATCTTCATCCACTTTATTAATATTAGTGCTATTAATCTAGTCATTTGTTCTGTTGGATTCAAAGATATATTAGTTCTATTAATCTAGTCATTTGTTCAGCTCAATTAAAAGATAAACCATTTTCAAAGATTATTTTTATTTTATTTTATTTCTTTTCTTTCAGTGTGAGTCTAGAAAAATGACGTTTTCTCATTCCTTGACGCCCACTTTTTTTTATATATATCATGCCTTAATAACGAGTACTTTGATAGCAACTTAATCCAAACATATTCTCTCAATGTTATGACATTAGTTCATAATTAAAAGTCTAGGAAGGATAGAAAGTGCTTCGGTATTTTCTGGAAGAAATATATGAATCAATTAAAAAATTAGATTCCTTAGTTTTGATGCTAGGAGGCTAGTAGTTGGAGAAATAAATTGCTTTTGCTTTAGAAAAAGAGAGAAGAAAATTTCGATAAAATAAGATTCATTGAAATTAAATTAGACAATAATTTAAAAATTGATCTTATACATCATAGATTGACTTCACAAAAGAAGGAAGCCAATTCCTAAACAATGCACACAATATTAGAATCTTATCTTGAAATTTAAAGTCAATTTACAATCTTTTATCCAAAAAAAAATTTAAAACTCATCCTAATCTAGGATTGTTCTTATCAATGTGTAATCTAGCTTTTGATCCAATAGTCCATATTTTTTGTCCCCCAATTTTGAACATTGAGTCTCTAATTGACAACTTGTGCTTGCCTATGGAATTACTTGATCTTTAATTTGATTAATTTGATCTAGAAATCAACATACCTATAAATTTTCAAAGAGAAATTGAGCCACTAATGCCTCAATAAACACTAACCCACTTTTTAAAAAGCGCTCGAAGCATCCACCTCAAGGCGTGACTCAATTCGAGGTGTTGAACAGTAGAATCAAGGCTTAAGCCTCACTCCTTTGGGTGAGGCTTAGCCTTTTTTATTTGAGGCATACGTCCGAAGGCATTTCGCCTCGAGCATTTGTGGCATGTCTCAGATATATGTAACTTAAATTACCTGTGATTGACATCCAGTGTTTAAGTTCTATAGTCCTGAGCACAGATCAACTTCGAGCATCCCCCAGAGAACTCGACCGTCGACAACGTCCCTGCTTCGAGCATCGACGAGCATCTCTGGTTTCGACATTGGGCATTGTCCTGAGCGTAGTTTTTGCAATTGAGCGTCAACCCTGCTCCGAGTGTCGTCCCTACTTGGAGCGTCGACCCGAGCGTTGTCTCTACCTTAAGCATCGACAAGTGTCCCTAGTTTCATTTTTGAGCTTCGATGCTTCCTGCTTTGTTTGTCGTCCAGCATCGTCAAGTGGTAATCAGATAAATAATTTAGTTTTTATTTTTTCCTATTTATACAAGTTCAAGTGTTAGGGATAAAAAAACATAACAATTGAGTGGAATGTATGTAGAATTGAAAGGGGCAATTACATATGGAGCACCCGAAACATTTTTATTTACAAATCAAGCACCCTCTCATCCATTTTTTCAAATTCTCACCCAAATATCAATATTCATGATAAAAACTCAAACCATATTTTTCATTTTTATCAAATTCTCAATGGTTTGATTGTGGGATGCGTAAATGCATCGATTAAATTTAATTTTATGAGTTTTTTTTTTATTTTTTTTGTTTTGAGGTTTATGCCTATAGGCTTACGCCTCTTCCCACAAAGAAAAAAAAAACGACTTAATTCCCGATTTCGACTTTTAAAACATTGCACTAAACCTTTGATAATGTCATGATATGATGCCAAAATTGTATCACTGATGAACTAGTTGATCATCTACTAAACATGATCCTTATATTAACAAATCAAAGAAAATATCTAGAAAATGGGATTATCATAAATATAATAAGGCTTATTTCATAAATAAGAAGAGAATATTTCTCATCAATTATCGTAGTTACCCGGTTTAAATTATTATATGTAGTAAATTTTATTGATTCATGAAGGAATTTGTACAATTTTAAGTCTCTCTCTATAGCCAAATAAACATAGGTCAATTTGCCAATTTCAATTACTTAGGATTGTCTCCTTTTGAAGTTAAGCCTACACCCCCTCTCACAAAGATTAATCATCTTGATTCTCCTTATTATGTTAAGGGGTGTAATGGTTCAGCCTAACCCTGTCTCCCTATTATAAAAGGCCAACTAGAAACCCTACAAAGGTCTCTTCATAATTTTCTTTCTACACTCAAATCGAAGACCACACTACTCTCCTATCCTTGTTAATCAATTGATGGTTCAAGAAACATAGCTTACCATAACAAGGTTATTGGAACGTATTGTACCACCCTATTGCCTCTACAATTGGAGAGAAAGGATTGTCATACTCATCCTCCTCAATCATGCATTCAAGGTCTAGGTCTGGCAACGGATCATGCTAAATCAATTATAGTTACAGATTAATAGTTTATCAAGAATTGAAGATTAAAAGAAAAGGAATATAACTAATAATGACACTTGTAACTAAAATTATAGCCTAGGATGTAAGGATTTATCACAAATGCTTTGAAGGAAGTGTTCAGATGGTCGGTACAAGACTACCATTATAATCTATGGATGTTGATTCCAATAACCATTTTCGGAACATCCAATATTAAAAAATATTTTGCACATGCCATACTAAATGCACCAAAGGGTCTGCTGGGTTTAAACAACATTGAAAATTGTAGAATAAATATTTCCTTTTAGTAAAAAAAATTCAGCTCAGAATAAAACATTGAATTCTCCGGCAGGATAAAGCCAATTACATTCCTCAGTTTATTTTGTTCCAAACTTGGTATGTGCAAATGCAAATTAAATGAGCATTGAATTTCTTAATGTAACGCTTCAATGTTCACTGTATGAATCTACCAAACAAGGCATAATACCATAAATTTGATACCTGGCTGCTAATCCAACACATACAGTGGAAACATCAGGACGAATATGCCTCATTGTATCAAAAATAGCCATACCTAATATGAAATATGAAACATTTGAATTTGCATATTAACAATAGTTATTGAATGGATCAAGCCTCCTAGAGGAGGAAGAAGAAACAACTTACCAGCTGTCACTGATCCTCCAGGAGAGTTCACATACATGACAATGTCCTATTAATCACAATAGATAACAAATCTTGTTAATATTCAAAATCTCATGCATTATGAAGATCTAATGCAAACATCTGATAAAATTTATCAAGCATCATAAATACGTGCCCAATAACTGTGACACCATTAAGCCTGCCTTGAAATTTAAAAGCTTGTTGTAGAATTCAGTCTGAAACAGAGTAATTCTGATAAAATGTAGATAGAAAAAAAAACCAAAAGCAGAAGGGGAAACAAATACACAAAGATACCTTCGTAGGATCCACTGCATCTAGATAAAGAAGCTGCGCTACAATTATATTTGCCATGTCATCATCGACCGCTCCACCACAGCGTATAATTCTCTACAAGAAAGAAAAAACTTAATAGTTTCATCTTAAAAAACCAAGATATAATCACACTCAAGCAAACCCAAATCGTACATGCTGGAATAGCTGGCTAATAACGCTCTGAAACCGCTCCTGCACCATTGGCGGTGGGCCTTGTCCGCCCTGAGCCTCCACGGGGAAGTAGGGAGAAGATGGCACAAGCAAATCTTCCCTATAGCTCGACAGAACATCACATTTTTAAATATCAAAAGAGAAACGCATATGAGTAAGAAAAGACTGAGAGAAACTCACCTAATCGACCAAATCCCCTTCCTGCTATCCTGATAGGAAGTCCGGGAGAAGTTCGGGTTGTAGATGGCCTTAGGGAAGCTCCATCTTCCTGCTAGGTTTCTATGAATCCTGCACCTGCGATATCAGATTAGAAAACTACGATGAGAAATCAAAGGAGCTAAGTAAATAGGAAAGGGGGGAATGAGTACCTGGTGGAAAGTGAAGGGAGGAGGGGGTTTAGGGGGTGAAGAACGAGGGTTTTGTGGGGATGCGATGCAGAGAGAGAGGCAGATACCGGAGAATCCTTCAGCGTGGATGCCGCCGTCGCCAACGAAGCGAAAGAGGAGGTCGCCATTGTTGAGGAAAACTTAGCTCTACTACTCGTACTAGATTTCCGCCAGTGGGGCGATTCCCGAGTTTCATGATTTTTTTAGTGGTAACAGAAAATCACATATTATAGTATAATTTTTATAATATATATTTTAATATGAATATAAAATAGTTTTCATTAATAATAATAATAATAAACATTTTATAAAACCAATAACATGGGCTTCAGAAATCAAAATCAATCCAAAAGGAACATTTTTTATTTTAGTTGAATATGAATAAAATCAAAGAGGAGAAATTTAAAAAAAAAATTGTTAAAAGTTTAATATTAAAAAATGACAAATTAAAATAAAATTAACAAATCTAAAAAGTCGACTTGATGATATGTGGCTAAGTTGTTGTGCCAAACGAACACCTTTATCAGGAGTTGCCACGTGACGTTATGTGAATATTTGAGTTCATCTCTTTCACAAACTTTCTAAAGTTAAACATATTTTAATATTAATTTACCAAAAAATACATGTGAATCATATCGTGTTAATATTGATGTGTCGGAGTGTCTACGACGGTAGAGTGATGAATTATCAACTTTGTGTTACAAAAACCAAGCACATACTTACATAATTAAAGGGAGAAGAAAACAGAGAAGACATCACTTTTATATGGAAAACCCTGGAAAATAGAAAAAAAAACATGGGGACTAACCCAATTGATACAATCCACTATGAATGTTGAGCACATTAATTAATTCCTCTCTTGAAATAGGGAATATGGAGCTACAAAGTTGATTATGGTAAACAAACAACACTAATTCATAGATAATAACTATATTCTCGTTGTAATGAATGTAGTTCTCAATGATCGCAGATTGTAAGAGTCATAGTCGATTTTTATGGAGGCAATGGTCCATCCACATGGTTGTTGGGCCAGATTGTTATATGGGTTGTAGTTAAAAGTCATGGTAGTGGTTGATTGCATATGTAATAATGGTGAGTTGTGATGATGTTTGTAGACCATAGGCGCCGAAGTTGGAAGCTGCACGAGTCGTGAGCCACATAGGTTATAGTTGGTCACGTGGGTTGTAGTGGTGAGTTGTTATGACATCCGTAGAATGCAGAAGTTGAAGTCGAGAGCTACAAGAGCTATGGACAATGTATGTCGTAGTTGGTCACGTAGGCTCATAATGGTGAGTTGTGATGACGTCAATCGGCTGTAGAAGCCGTAGTTGGAAGCTGTATGAGTTGTGAGTCACATATGTTGTAGTTGATCACATATGCTGTAGTAGTGATTTATGATGACATATATAGGCCTAATGGTTGGATTCAAGAGTTACATAATATGTGGCCCACATAGAATGTAGTTGATCACGTGGCCAGTAGTGGGGAGCTGTGATGATGTCTAATGGCTATAAAAGCTGGAGTCGAGAGCTGCACAGGTTATGAATCGTAGTTGATCACATAAATCGTAGTTGATCACATGGCCAGTAGTTGATCACATAAATCGTAGTTGATCATTTAGACCGTAGTGGTGAGTTGTGTTGATTTCCTTGGGCCATAGAGGCCTGATTTGTGAGCTGCACGAGTTATGAGTCATGTTGGTTGTAAATAATGAGCTATGAAGATGATTGTAGGTCGTAGGAGCTGAAGTTGAGAGTTCCATTGGTTGTGGATTGCACAGGTTGTAGTTGGTCACATATGTCGGAGTGATGAGATATAATGACGTTCGAAGGTTGCATGCGTTGGAATCAAAAGTTGCATGAGGTATATGAGCTACGTAGGACGTAGTTGGTCACATGGGTCGTAGTGAGGAGTTGTGATGATGTTTGTAAGCTATAGAGACCATATTCATGAGCTGCATGAGCATTTGACCATGTAGGTCATAATTAGCATGTAGGCCGTAGTGGTGAGTTATGATAACGTCAGTAAGCCACTGTGGCCAAAGTCGGACGATGCACTTGTTGTGAGCCACATAGATTGTAGTTGGTCACGTATGTTGTAGTTATACGCTGTAATAAAGTTCGTAAGCTACAATGTCAAAATTCAAAAGTTTCATGTATTATGAATTGTGTGTGCCATAGTTGGTCATGTAGGTTGTAATGGTGAGACGTGATGATGTCCATAGACCGTAGTGGCTGGAGTCGGGAGCTACACAAGCTGTGAGCCACATATGTCATAGTTGGTCATGTGGGTCGTAGTGGTGAGCTGTAACGAGAGAGCCTTAGGAGTTTGAAGAAAGTCTCTTTTTTTGGGTAAATTGTTACACCATATGTGTGAGTCATCATTGTACTATATTTGGGGAGCATTATTATACTATGATCGAGATTTGTCAATGCATCGTATTTAGGATTAATTAAGATACTTTTAGAGAGAAGGAAGTGAGGAGTTGAAGTGTTTGAGTAGAGAATATTGTAAGAGAAAGGAAGATAAGAGATTCAAAGGAACTTCAAGAGTTTGGTGGAGAGGATTTGAGATAAATTTTTATCTTTGTGACTACATTTAGTTTTAATTTAAACTTCTTATTTGTTTCCATGATTTCTAATTTTAAACTTAAGTGTGGTTGTATTTTCTCCATGAATTTTGAGTTCTTTTCTTTATATTTTTCCTTAAAATGATGTGACTAAGTGTTTGATGGAAGTTGTGTGAAGTATTAATCTTTAATATTGGAATAAGTTATGATGATTTTAAATGTTGTACTTCATTTACTTCTTGATTTGGCCAATTATGATATTAATATTTATTATGAGAACATGTAAGATCCGTGATGGTATTGTGTCAGTGAACTAATGATAAGAATCACATGAGATTGTATGGATGAGAATGTAATTCATATGATTAAGTGTAAATAAATAAAGAATTAATCTTTGAAGGGTGTAGAGCTAGATAACTTTAGAGTGACAGGCTAAAGCCTCCAATTTGGTTTATAGTTTTAGGTCTTCATACGAGATGTTAGCCCCCAGGTGGAGGGAGAAGAGGGAACTCTAGAGTGAAAGCTAGTATCTTCCCTACCTAGCCCATCTTCAAGACTATTCAAACTTTAAATTAGCCAATATTCTTAATAACATCTCTTGTAAGGGTAAGGAATAATATTGCTCCTCGTTGACATAACACAATTTGAACACTTCCACAACAGAAATCTTATACTTGTTACTGAATAATGATACAAAAAAATATTTTTTTTATATTGCCTTCATCTTACAAACATCTACTTAAATTTAGTTAGTTATTTAATTTATTTTTAATTTTAAAAAATTATAAAAAATAATCAAACTTTCATTCATATTATAGCATTTATAGTTTGAGTAAGAATATTTTGCATAGTAGAATTTGTTAACTAATTTCTTCTAACTTATTTAAATATTGAGATTCTCTCTCTAGGTTCGATATTTGGGGCTTAATAAAAAAAGTCTTATATTACTTGATAACGTTATGTATACTTTTGTAATATCCCATATTTAATATAACAATTGCACTCTTATTTGCTTCGAAGTCAAGTTTTTGGCATTGTTGCAAAGTAAGAAATATATGTAAGGAAAAATTGAGAATATAACTGCATACATCGCAGTACAGTCATATAAGACCAGGATCTAATTTTTGGCGGCATTGCTGGGGATTATAAAAATATTGTGAAGGAATTTTTTAGAAAGCAAATTTCTATTTTTAGAAAGTCTTATTTGAATTTTTAGGTTTATTATAGGAACATTGTAGTATTGTTTTTATATAAGTTCTTATTTGTGTGATTTTATTTTATGTTGTTTTATAGTAATGTATGTGTAGTTCAGCTTTTAAGGGACTAGTGTCCTACGATTCAAAATTAGAAAGAAAAATTAGAAAAAATAAAAAAAATAAAAAATATATAAAAAGATAAAAATTTCAAGAAATGACAAACTAAAATGATCAGAATGTTGAAATTAATCAAGAGTTTAGACCTTTAAGGGATTATGTAAGCCCTACAGTAGATGAACTTCATTGTAGTATTCAAAAACCTATTGTAGTGGCTAATTCATTTGAACTTAAACCTGTTATTATCCAAATGGTATCAAATAATCAGTTTGGGGGAACACCAACTGAAGATCCAAATTTACATCTTACATTTTTTTTAGAATTGTGTGCTACATTTAAATATGATGGTGTTTCACATGATGCTATAAGACTTAGAATTTTTCCTTTCTCACTGAGAGATAAGACTAAGATATGGTTAAATTTGTTAGCACCTAAGTCTATTAGAACTTGGGGTGATTTAACTCAGAAATTCCATGCTAAATATTTTCCACCATAAAAAAACTGCAAAGTTAAGAAATGATATTACAACTTTTTGTCGGTTTGAAGAGGAATCTATTTATGAAGCATGAGAATGATTTAAAGAACTACTGAGAAAGTATTCACACCATGCTATACCATATTGGTTAATTATTCAAACCTTTTACAATGGATTAGCTGGTTCTCTTAGATCTATTATGATGTTGTTGCTGGTGTCCATTGATGTTAAAACCATTTCATGATACATATGTTTTAATTAAAGAGATGACTACTAATAATTTCCAATTGTATTATAAGAGGATAAATCCTAAGAAAGTAGCCAATATTCATGAAACTGGTGCTTTTACAATGTTAGCAAATCAAGATGCTACAATTTCAAGGAAGTTAAACCAATTTGGAATGAATTTTTTCAACGAATTTCAATGATTGAAGAGAATTAATTTGGCCAAATGGTAGATTCTCAAGCATCATTAGAAAATATGAATGCCATAAAAAATAAGTTAAATGACCCATATTCAAACTGTTATAACCTAGGTTGGAAGAATCATCCTAACTTTAACTGGAATAATACTTCGAGTGGTAATAATCAACAACTTGGCTCCTGAAATGCTTGAACCAACGCCTAAAACACCAAAGCAAATTTTATGAATTAAAGTGGGTCGGGATGAATTTTGCACAAGTTTTGAAGGGTCCACTTGTTATAAACACCCCATGTAGTGATTCAATGCATCTATACAGTTTGGAAGGTTCTATTATGAAGGGATATGTCTCTTGGATCAATAGACTTATTTTTTGGAATTCAAAAGAGTTAACTTTTGGATAGAATTTTGGAGAGAATTTTGAATTCTTTTTGGAGGGAGGCAGCCTCTAATATCATAGTGGGAAGTCTAGGGCATGTGTGTGGCGTGAAGGGGGGGGGGTTGAAAGAGGCAATTGAGGCGTAAGAGAGAGAGAGAGAGAGAGAAAGTCAAGGGCTTAGGGATTTTCTTCTAGGCTTATTAGTGGAGAGGAAATGTGGGAGATTTCTTCCTCATTACACTTCTAAGAGAGAATTGAGAGTGCTTGTGAAGAGGGATAGTGCTTGTAGAGAACTTCTATGGATTTGCTTGTGAAAGATTGTGAGATATGTTGTGTCTTTTCTTTCTTTGTTTTTGTAAACTTATTTTTATATATGAAATCCGTGTTTTGTTGTTTCCTTCTCATGAATTCTGAGTAGTCTTCAGTATCCATCTCCCTACAATGAGATTTGGTTTTGTGAAGAATTGATTTTGTTTTATACGGTTTTAAATGTCAATAATTTGTGATGATTCAAACTCTGGTCTTCATTACTTTTTGATCTGACTAATTGAAATGTTAATATGTGTTGAGAAACATATGATACAAAAGGGCTATGATTTCTACAACATAGTAAGAATCACATTCCATTCCATGGGTGAGGATGTCATCCATGGGGTTGAATGCAAATAAATAAGGAAATATACTTTGTTAGCTGCAAAATTGGAGATTTTAAGGGGACATATTAAAATCCCCAATTTGGTTTAGTTTATTGGAAATTAATGCGAGATTGTCAGCCCTCAGGCGAGGGAGTAATGGGAGCTCTAGAGGGGCAGCCGGTACTCCCAGCATAACGATGAAATTATGGACCAAACTCTGGATTAGTAAATGTTTTTTATGCACTTAAAAGATGGTAAAAAATAGGATTGCTCATATTTAGTACAAAACAATTTTTATATATAATTAAATGATTTTAATTTCTTCACAATCTATATACTCATTGTAAAGTAGAAGGATGCTTTCTTAAATTTGAACTCTTCATTAAAAAAACTTTGTTTAGATTTTATAAATTTGCTTTTGAAAATTTAACAATTAGTTTAATTATCTTAGTTCTTTTTATCTTCATTTTATTTAACATACACTTAATTACTTTAGATTAAAATTTTGTAGTTCAGTTTTGTAGTTTAAATTGTGTTTTATATTATAATCATAAGAATTTATCTATAAACATTTCCAACTTCCCTATGTGATTGATATCTGAGACTCCATTAGAGTCCTTTATTACTTGAGCGATACATATACTTGCTTTATTATTAGGGGATTTGGCAGTTTATTTTTATTAAAATTTTTTTATTGGGTTTACATTGCATATTTATTATTATGACTAATGAGGGTTGATTTAGTGTGTTAATTTTACAAATATTTTTCAGTATTACAAAATACACATGATAGATACAATAATAAATATGCAATTTAATCCCAAGAAAAATAACTTTAGTGAAAATAGTTTTATCCTTAAAAAACTTTAAACTGCCAAATTCCTTAAAAATAACGCAAGTATAAGTATCCCTCAAATAATAAAGGGTTTTAATGGAGTCCTAGATATCGACCCTACAAGAAAGTTGGAAATTCTTATAAGTAAATTCTTAAGATTATAATGTAAACTGCAATTTTAAACTACAAAAGTGAAGTACAAAATTTGAATCTAAAGTAAATGAGTGAATTCTAAATAAAATGCAGTTAAAAGACTAAGTTAATTTAACTAATCACTAAATTTTCAGAAGTAAAATTTACGAAAACTAAATAATGTTTTTGTGGTGAAGAGTTCAAATTTAAGAGTGCATCCTTCCCCTTTACAATGAGTATATGGTTTGTGAAGAAATTAAAATATTAAAAATATATTAATATATAAATTGTTTTGTACCAAATAGAAGCAATCGTATTCTTTACCCTCTTCCAAGTGCATAAGGAACATTGATTATTCCAGAGTTTGGTCCCTAATTCCATGGCCAGGCTAGGAGGATACCAACTGCCACTCTAGAGCTCCCACTACTCCCTCATTTGAGGATTTTACCTTTTCATACTTTTTTTCTTGAACTTTCATGCTAAACAATGATGTCACCCTAAATGTCAAAACTAAAAAATTTACCATAGCCACAAAACTGAAACCAAAACAAAAATTAAAAAAATCAAACAAGATAAAATTCACTAACACAACATTCAAAATATAAGACAACTCAATTTGCATACTTATTTGTTTTAGGTTCTGATACGAGAATGTTAGCCCCCAGGTGGAGGGAATAGAGAGAACTCTAGAGTGAGAGCTAGTATCTTCCCTGCCTAGCTGGTCTTCAGAACTATTCAAACTTTAAATTAGCCAATCTTCTTTATAGCATCTCTAGTAAGGGTAAAAAATATTATTGCTTCTAGTTAGCACAACACAATTTGCATACTTCCATAACAGAATTCCTATACTTATTACTGATTCATGATAAGGAGAAAGATATTTTCATATTAAGTACCTTTCTTCAACAAAATACCTTTCTTCAACAAAAACTTCAGTTATCTTTTTAAGTTGTTATTGTTGCGTTAAAATATCAAAAATACCAAAAATATTTACATTTTAAATTCCTGCAAAAAATTGTTTTTAGTTCAAGTAATTATCTTTTTAAAAATAGAAAAACTTTCTAAAAAGGGCATATTGCGTAATCTTCTCTGTGAGTTCGATATTCAGGTCTTAATAAAAAAGTCTTATATTACTTGATAATGATACATATAATTGCATAGTATCCCAATATAAAAATACATATAAATTAAAAAGTTTTATTTTTCTTGAGAATCAAACTTTTGGTTTTGTTACAAAATAAAGAAATATAAGTTAAAAATACCATCAGAACTATTGCTATACTGTGCATAAGCTTTAAGTATTTAAGGATCAAGTTTTTGGCACCATTTCTGGGGATTAAAATCTTCAAGTAAGTGGTGTCGATTTCATAAATCCTTACATATACAAAATATCGAGATCAAGTTTTTGGCGCCATTGCTTGGGGATAGAAAGAAAGAAAACTAAGTAAATTTCTATTTTTAGAAAGTCCTATTTAAACATTAAATATTGTATCTTATTTTGTATGTTTTATTTTATTTTATTTTAGTTTATGTTAGTGTATGCGTAGTTCAGGTTCTGAAAGACAAGTGCCCTACGATTTTGAATTAGAAAGAACTATTAGAAAAATTAGAAAAACCAAAAAAAATTAAAAATCTTGAAAAATCCAAAAAAATATAGAAATTGCAAACCAAAATAATCAAAATGCTGAAATTCATCAAGAGTTTAGACCTTTAAGAGATTATGCCAAACCTACTGTAGATGAAATTCATTATAGTATTCAAAAACCTACTGTAATAGCTAAATCATTTAAGCTTAAACCTGCTATTATTCAAATGATATCAAATAATCAGTTTGGAGGATCACCAACTGAAGATCCAAATTTACATCTTGCCAATTATCTAGAATTGTGCGCCATATTTAAATATGATGGTATTTTAGATGATGTCATAAGACTTAGGTTATTTCCTTTCTCACTAAGGGATAAAGCTAAGCTGTGGTTGAATTCATTAGCACCTCGATCTATCAGAACTTGGGGTGATTTAGCACAAAAATACATTGCTAAATATTTTCCACCATAAAAAACTACGAAGCTTTGAAATGATATTAAATTTTTTAATCAATTTGAAGGGGAATCTATTTATGAAGCTTGAGAAATATTTAAAGAAATCTTAAGAAAGTGTCCACACCATGCTAAACCAGATTGGCTAATAATTCAAATCTTTTATAATGGATTAATTGGTTCTCTTAGATCTATTATCGATGCCGCTGCTGTTGGTTCATTGATGTCAGAACCATTTTATGATGCTTACGCTTTAATTGAAGAGATGGCTACCAATAATTTTCAATGGCCTTCTGAGAGGGTAAATCCAAAGAAAGTGGCCAATATTCATGAAACTGATGCATTTACTATGTTAGCAAATCAAGTTGCTGCAATTTTAAAGAAGTTAGACCAATTGGAATGAGTTTTTCTCAACTAATTTCCATGATTGAAGAGAATTCATTAGGCCAATTGGTAGATTCTCAAGCATCATTAGAAACTTTGAATGCCATAAATAATAAGCAAAATAACCCATATTCCAATTATTATATATAACCGAGGTTGGAAGAACCACCCCAACTTTAACTGGAATAATAATTCGGGTAGTAATAATCAGCAATGGGGGAACAACCAAGTAAACCCATTGGAAAACTGGAATAAATAAGGGAATAATAACTATAGATCTACTTATCCTCCAGGTTTTAATAGTAATACACAATTTAAGGATAAGAAGTTCTCTATAGAAGAAGTGGTGTTACAATTGGGTAATCAGTTACAAAGTCAAGGAGCTACAATTAGAAATATTAAGAATCAATTTCAAAAAGAGATTGAAGTAGAGAGAAAAGAAATTGAAGAATCAAAAGAGGACACTCCAAAAGATATTGAAACATCTATTTCTCCACCAAAAATTGATTTAGAACAACCACCACCTCCATTTCCTCAGAGACTTTGACAATAGAAGTTGGATAAGCAATTTTCAAAATTTTTGGAAATATTTAAGATGCTTACAATCAATATTCCATTTGCTGAAGCCTTAGAATAAATGCCAAGCTATGTAAAATTTATGAAGGATATTCTCAATAGAAAAAGGATGTTTGAATATAATGAGATTGTTGCACTTAGTGAGGAGTGCAGTGCTATAATTCAGAAGAAACTTCCTGAAAAGCTTAAAGATCCTGATAGCTTTACAATTCCATTTGCAATAGGAGACATATTTTATGGGAAAACTTTATGTGATTTAGGTGCAAACATTAACCTTATGCCATTATCAATATTTAAAAGATTGTGATTAGGAGGAATAACTTCTACTACTGTAACTTTGCAGTTAGCAGGTCGTTCAATAACCTATCCTAAAGGAGTTATAGAAGATGTCCTAGTGAAAGTGGATCAATTTATCTTTTCTATTGATTTCATTGTGCTAGATATGAAGGAAGATAAAAAGATACCTATCATTATGGGGAGACCTTTCCTAGCCACAGGAAGAGCAATGATAGATATGCAGAAAGGGGAATTAACAATGCACGTCAATGATCAAACTGTTACTTTTAA
>NEWO01000059.1:2154730-2180408 GCA_003013225.1 Phalaenopsis aphrodite | reverse complement strand
ATATATATATATATATATATATATATATATATACATATACCATAAATTGAAGATCTTCCATAAATGTTGAATGAAAGTTTGTCTCATCAGGCAATTCCTCACCAACAGTTCCCTAACTACTTCTCACTTATGTTGAGAAAGTTCTTCCTTAGAACATAAATACTATGAACTTGGTTATAACAGATGCTAGCTGATGTGTTTTGGAACCACCTATCACGAGAGAAGAGAGTAATCAAGCTCTGGAGGAGCAACATGATCAAGGTGTGCTGCCGGTTGAGACTGATCAGCAATTTATGGATCAACATACCCCCAAGGGTGAGCTCTCCATCAAAGATACACAAATATATCAGATGAGAAAAACACTGGTAGATGAATGACAAGTTTTCAAATCTTGGAAGAAGAAAAAAGATATGCTAGAACTCAAAATTTTCCTGGATGACTGTTTGTTAGTTTCAGGTGGAAGCCCACATCTTAGTTGGGTGTTGAACTCTCTCCCTGGAACCAGGGGGAGGCGAAGTAACAAATCCACTCACCATGAATAAGAGTTTTTATTGTCTCTTTTTTGGGTATTCAAGTGATCCACCTTAAAATTAAATATTTTTAGTGCATATTTTATGATCCTTTTATGCATATTTTTAGTGATATTGCACTTTAAAGGAAATTATTTTGCATGTTTTTGGTTTCTGGTACGTGGAATGGACATTTGGAGAAAATGAAGGAAAAATGAGCAAAAATGGTATAAATGGTATGACACCATACCACCATCCCTTGAAACTATAGAGCCATAGACACGGGCAACTGGCGCTATAGCGCCAATAAATACCCTTCTAGAAGATCCATTGAATTTGGCTAAATTTTGAAAGGGTGTTTGAAGCAAACCCTAAGTTATTTTCAGAGATATACTAATATGGATGAAAATTGGATGAAAAAGAGGACTTTTTTGTATTAGTTTTTTTACTGTTGTAATAGTAAGAGTTTGGAGATTTCTTTAAGGAAACTCTGGAATTTGTGTTGGGGAGAAGACATAAGGTACATTGTATTCGTGTTTAAGTTTTTGTTTTTAAGACTTCAATTTTAATACATATTTGGTGTTTTTTTATTCTCCATGAATTCTGAGTAGTTCCATTTTTTCTCTTTACTTTTGGGAATTGATCTTGTGGGATGAGGATGATTTAAAGTTTTCTTTTTTACTTTTAAGATTTGTGATGACATTTTCATAAATTCTTCATTGACTTTACAATTTGGCCACTTGTGAGGTTAAAATCCATTGAAAAACATAAAGACTTGGGAGGGCTATGATATCACCCAACTAGTGAGTGTCACACTTTATTCTGGGCAGAACCCTTGCAAAAACCTTAAGGGTAGTGCAAATAGATTGGGAGATAAGGTTTGATGGGCGTAGAATTGATTTTTCTAGAGTGACAGACTAGATTCTTTTTCAAATTCATTTTAGAGTTTGGATCGTAAGAGTTTCTAGTAGGTCCTATAGAGAGGGCACAGTAGGTAATCTGGAGCTGAGAGGCCAAAATCTATTTTTCACTACTACACAAGCTGGTGAAAAACTCTAAAGTAACCAATGCACTTTGCTAGCACTGAGAGGGGGTAAAGAATAGGAAAGCTCCTATTTGTCACAACACATCATCATATTTTTATTCATTCGAATCCTACATAGATTAATATCGTATTGCAAGGGGAAAGATCTTTAAATATTATTCAAAATCATTAGAATTACTTTTATTAAATTATTAATTATAGTTGTTTTTATCTGCTTTAATTTAGTCTTAACCATTGCTATAATTTCATTTTCATTTTCATTTAAGTATGCAATTTTATATAGAATTTGCATTTGAGTTTAGTAATCCAATTTAAATAGTTCAACTATCCTCGTGTGATTAACACTAAGAAAAATCTTATATTACTTGAAACGATACATATACTTGTGAAGTACCTCTAGCGTGAAGTTTTAATATTTATTTTCCATATCATTGCATTTATTCACACTAAATGTTGAATATAATTTGAGACAAGTTTTTGGCAATATTTTGGAGATTAAAAATAGAAGTAATTATGGGTCGGGTCAAGTTTTTGGCACCGTTGTCGGGGATAAATAACATAAACTTTTTAAATTTGGAAAGTAAACTTTTTGTTTTGTAATTTTGTTTGAATTTTAGATTTTATTTTTTTAAAATTTTTAAACCCAAAAATTTAAAAAAAATTAGAAAATCCGAAATTTAAAAAAAAATTTAGAAAAATTTTCTAAAAATAAAAAAAATAATATAAAGTAAATTTTTTTATCAAGTTATTATACTTTCTGAATTTTATCATTTGTATGCATAGTTTGAGATTTAAGGGTTTAGTGACCTACAATTCTAAATTAGAACGTACTGTAAGAAAAATTCAAAAACAAGGAGAACAAAGACTTCATAATTTTCATGATATGACAAACACTTCACAAAATAATATTTAAAGTCAAATTGGTAAAAATGAACATCATAATTTACAAAAACCTTTAAGAATTATGTAAACCCTATGACAGATGAAATTCACTTAAGTATTCAAACTCATGCTATAACAACTAACTCATTTTAACATAAACATGTAATAATACAATGATACAAATAATCAGTTTGGGGAAACACCAAATGAGGATCCAACATCTTGCAAGTTTTTTAGAATTGTGTGCTACATTTAAATATGACGGTGTATCAAATAATGTCACCAAACCTAGATTTTTTCCTTCAATAAGGAATAAAGCTAAGATGTTGTTAAATTCATTAGCACATGGATTTATTGGAACTTAGGGAGATTTGACATAAAAATTCATGGCTAAGTATTTTCCACAAAAAAATGCTAAACTTAGAAATGATATTATTTCTTTTACTTAGTATGAAGGGGAGTCAATTTATGAAGCTTGGGAAAGATTTAAGGAACTCCTTAGAAAGTGTCCACATCATGCTTTACCAGACTGGTTAATTGTTTAAACTTTTTATAATGGGTTATTTGGATCTCTTAGATCTATCATAGATGCTGCTACTAGAGGTTCATTAATGTCTAAATCATTTGATGAAACCTATGCTTTAATTCTAGAAATGGCGGCAAGTAATTTTCAATGGTCAACTGAAAGGGTAAATCCTAAGAAAGTAGCCAGTATTCATGATAATGATGTTATTTCTATGGTTGCTTCACAAGTTGCTACATTGTCTAGGAAAATAGACCAAATTGGAATGAATTTTTCTCAAACACCTCAATTGCTTGAAGAAAATTCATTATCACAAATACTTGATTCTCAAACTTCATTAGAAACTATAAATGTTATTAATAGACACAATAACCCATATTCCAAATATTATAACCCAGATTAAAAAAACCATTCAAACTTTAATTGGAATAACAATTTTAGTAGTGGAAGTCGACAATGGTAGAACAATCAAGTAAACCCATTGGGAAACTAGAACAATTAGTGTAATTCTAACTTTAAACCTACTTATCCTTCTGTATTTAGAAACTATAAATGCTATTAATAGACCCAATAACCCATATTCTAATTGATATAACCTAGGATAGAAAAACCATCTAAACTTTAGCTGAAATAAAAATTCTAGTGTTGGAAGTCAACAACGGGGGAATAATCAAGTAAACCCATTGGGAAACTGTCACAATCAGGGTAATTCTAACTTTAGACCTACTTCTCCTCTTGGATTTAACATTAATCAACAAGTTAAGGAGAAGAAGTTGTCTTTAGAAAAAATGGTGTTATAAATGGGTAATCAATTACAGAGTTAGAGTACTGCTATAAGAAACATAGAGAATCAACTGAGATAAATTGCTAACACACTTATCAATAGGCCTCAGAGAGAACTACATAGTAGTGTTGAAATCAATCTTAAAGATAAAAGTAAAGAGCAAGAGCAAGTTAAAGCTGTCTAACTAAGAAGTGGGAAGGAATTGAGTGTTGGTGTTCAACAAAAAAATTGATGTTGAGGGAAAAGATAAATAAATTGAAAAACCTGAAGAAAGTATTCCTAAGGAAGTGGGATAACTTGTTTCTCTAACTAAGAAGAATGAAGAAAGACCACCACCTCCTTTTCCTCAAAGACTTAGATAATATAAACTTGATAAAAAAAATTTCAAGATTTTTTTAAAATATTTAAAAAACTTACAATTAATATTCCTTTTATAGAAGCTCTGGAACAAATGACAAGTTATGCAAAAGTTTTAGAAGAAATTTTACATAAAGAAGGAAGTTTGAAGATTATGATACTGTTGTACTTAGTGAAGAGTACAGTGCAATAAATTAGAAAAAGCTTCCTAAAAAACTCAAAGATCTTGGCAGTTTCACCATATATTGTGTAATTGGAGAAAATTTTTATGGAAAAGCTTTATGTGATTTGGGAGCAAGCATTAATCTCATGTAATTATCTATATTTAGAAGACTAGGTTTAAGAGATATTTGTCCCACTACTGTAACCCTACAGTTAGCTGATCAATCTATCACTTATCCTAAAGAGGCTATAGAAGAAGTGTTAGTTAAAGTGGATAAATTTATCTTCCATGTTGATTTCATTGTGTTGAATATGAAATAAGATAAAAAAATTCTTATTATTTTAGGGAGACATTTTCTAGCTACTGAACCTAAAATGAAGATGTGTAAAAAAGAGAATTAACCATGAGGGTTAATGACCATAAAATAAATTTTAATGTGTTTATATCTATGAAATATCCTGATAAAGGAAAAGAAGGTAAATTTTATAGAATGGATATAATTGAC
Organism: Phalaenopsis aphrodite; assembly: GCA_003013225.1. Taxonomy (NCBI): domain Eukaryota; kingdom Viridiplantae; phylum Streptophyta; class Magnoliopsida; order Asparagales; family Orchidaceae; genus Phalaenopsis; species Phalaenopsis aphrodite. Next base: position 2,175,640 of record NEWO01000059.1, on the reverse strand, counting down.
GATATGATTGTTAATCATTTTCAAGAAAGATGTGAAATCATATCAGATAAAAAAGATGAAGCAACTTTGGTACAAAAAGAATTAAAAATTGAAAAGGATTTTGAAAATGACTCAAAAGAGGAAAACACTGAGGAGTAAAATTATGTTCAAGAAGAATTTAAAATTTTGGATATTACTGAAAATAGTAAACCTCTGATACCTTTTATTGAAAAACTCTTACAATTGAGATGAAAGTTCTACCTTCTCAGTTAAAGTATGCATTTTTGGGGAACACATCTACATTACTTGATATTATATCCTCTGATTTAACTGATGAACAAGAAGGAAAGTTATTAGAGACATTAAAAAATCTTAAGAAAGCCTTTACATGGACATTAACTTATATTAAAGGAAACAAACCTTCAATATGTATACATAAAATTTTATTGGAAGATAATTATAATCTTATAATTGATCCTCAAAGAAGATTAAATTATATAATGAAAGAGGTTGTTGAAAAAAAAATTAAAAGTGGTTGGATGCTGTAATTATTTATCCAATTTCAGATAGATCATGAGTTAGTCCTATTCATTGTGTTCTTAAGTAAGGATGAGCGGTTGTTGTTGCAAATGAAAAGAATAAATTAATTCTTGGAAGACAAGTCAATGAATGGTGAATATGTATTGACTATAAAAAATTAAATGTCACTACCAAGGAAGATCATTTTCCCATACCTTTTTTAGATAAAATGATGTATGGACTAGCTGAGCACCATTATTTTTGCTTTTTAATGGATATTTTGGATATCACCAAATACTTATTGTTCCCAAGGATCAAGAGAAAATAATATTTACTAGTCCTTATGGAACATTTGATTTTAGGGGAATGTCATTTGGATTATGTAATGCACCTGCAACATTTCAAAGATATGTGATGTCAATTTTTTGTGATTTAATTAAGAAAGGAATTAAAGTTTTTATGGATGATTTCTTAGTTTTTGAACTTCTTTCAATTCATGTTTAGATCATTTAATATGGGTTCTAAATTGTTATGAAGAAACAAACTTTGTTCTTAATTGGGAAAAATATGAATTTATGGTTGTAGGAGGAATTATTTTGGGACATAAGATTTCTGAGAAAGGCATGGAAGTAGATCCAACAAAAAAAATAAAGTAATTTTTGAATTACCACCTCTACTAATGTTAGAGAAATAAGAATTTTTTTGGGACATGCTTGTTTCTATAGGCGTTTAATTAAAGATTTTTCTAAAATTTTCTAGCATTTTTGTCAACTGTTGGAAAAAGATGCTAATTTTTATTTTAATGATGAATGTCTTAATGCTTTTAATTTATTTAAAGAAAAAATAATCACTGCACCTATTATTGTTTCACCTAATTGGAAAAAATATTTTGAATTAATGTGTGATGCTAGTGATTATGCTATTGGAGCTATTTTATGACAGAAATATGATAAAGTTTTTAAAGTAATAAACTATGCTAGTAAAAACCTTAATGAAGCTCAAATTCATAATACTAATACTAAAAATGAATTATTAGCTATAATATATGCTTTTGATAAATTCAAATCTTATCTTATTGGAACTAAATGTATTGTGCATACTGATCAGTATGTTGTAAAGTATTTAATGATAAAGAAGGATGTAGAGCCACAATTAATTAGATAGGTCCTTCTAATGCAAGAGTTTGATTTTCAAGTTGTAGATAGGAATGATACTAATAATCAAATTGCTAGTCATTTGTCAAAGCTTGAAACAGAAAATGATAATTTTAATGATGAAATTAATGAAAGTTTTCCCAATGAACAATTATATGGAATTAATGAATAACAAGTTCAGTGGTATGCTGATATGGTAAATTATTTAGTTAGTAATAGTTTACCCTATGAACTTGATAGTCATCAAACTAAAAAGATCATTTATGATTCTAAATATTATTTTTAGGATGACCCTTATTTATATAAAAAATATAAGGACTTAATTATTTGAAGATATGTACCAATTGAAGAAACCCAAGAAATTAGAACATAAAGCTTATTGGGCAATAAAAGAGTTAAATTATAATCTGAAAGATGTTGGAGAAGAAACGATTATTACAATTAAATGAGCTTGACGAGATGAGAAATGCATCTTATGAGAATAAAAGAAATTATAAAGAGAATGAAAATGAGGCATGATTAAGAAATTATGAAAAAAAACATTTCGAGCCTGGACAAAAAGTTCTTCTATACAATTCAAGATTAAATTATGTCCAAGAAAACTTAAGTCCAGGTGGTCACGACCATTTGTTGTGGTAAGAGTTTATCCAAATTGAGCTATTGATATTGAAGACACTAAGACTGGAAGGATAATTATGGTAAATGGACACATGTTAAAAGCTTATATAAGTTGAGATAGTCCTAAATTTGAGTAAGTTGGATTTTAAGAAATTTGGATTTTGAGAAAGTTGGCCCGACACTATAGCGCTAGATCTGACACTATAGCATCACAGTTCGAGTAACTCTTTAGAATCGCCAAAACTTGGATTTCTTCTCCCTTTTTCTCTATAAATTGACCTAGGATGGAAAGAAAAGAGTTCCTTCTACTTTTTTTTGCATTTTGGTGAGATTCAAGAGTGGAGAAATCAACTCCTACTTCAAGGATCTTGGAAAGCAATGAAAATGACAATGAGACATTTAGAGAACAATGGCATAAGGATGCTCATACATTTTCTTCTCTCTTTTTCTCTTGCATTACGTTTGGAGCAAATTATGAAACTTGGGAAGATTGAAGGTGAGATCTCTCAATTGCACACCAAACTTGAAAACTTGTTACACCAATATGAGCATTTTGATTAGTCATTGAAACTTCAATTCAACAATTTGGCATGTTTTCAAGATCGTCAAGTGACAATGTATTGCACGAACAAGTGGATAGATGAGAAATTTGCTTTGGACTTTCCTCGTGCACCTTTCTACCATTCCTACGATCAAAATTGTTTGGTGGGTGAACAGGAGAATGACACCTCCAATCACAACTGGGTCTAAAGTGATTTCATAAAAAGATAATTGTGTTAGTAATATGTTCTTATGTGTACTGTGCCAATGTTGTCGTTGTTAAGGATTTTTGAACTTCTAGATATTGTGTTTGTGTTGTATTGGATTTTATCTATGAGTTTGTTGTGTCATTTGTATTGGAAATATTATTAATATAAGAAAATCAGTTCTGTGTTGTTGTTAAGTGAACACCTTATGTGTTTGAAATGATTGATTGAATACTTGAATGTTAGACTTTGGATTGATGTTCAACCCAAAAATGACCATTAAAATTGGAAAATAAGACTATAAACATCTTAGATTTTATGTTCTCTGTTATGATATTAAAAATCATGAAATTTTGGGTGCTTATGAATGATGCTATAAAGCCATCCTTGCCACTATAGTGCCAAGCCAACTCGAGAGTAGGTTTAAGCGGTTGAACAAACGATTGACGCCATTTTTGTCCTTGGTTCATCTTCTTCTTTTATATTTTACATTTTTGCTCCCTTAGGGCTTGGATTTGTGCTTGATTTACTTGGAGGAAGGACTTCAAACTCTATATTTCATCATGTTTGGGTAAGATCTTCATCTTTGCTTTGGAAATGTTTTATTTCACTTTGGATTTCTTCCACATTGCTGGTAAGGCCAAAAATTTCAAAACTTGGTTGTATGGTGAGAAATCCATAGGTGAATGATTATTTAGTTTATAATGTGTTTTTTGGAGCCTAAATATCATATATTTGAAATTTCTAGATTTTTTCATGGCTCCTAAGAAGAAAAGAGGAAAAAGAAATGGAGTTTTTGATTCCTATAAATTTGCGAGCATGAAAGTTCAGGATCGGTACAAAGATTTGTAATATAAGAAATTTATTGCACAACAAAGTTTTCTCCGTCTTGATGGTACAATAGAATACATGATTGCAGCGCAATAGTGGGAAAAATTTTACTATTTCACTATCATCGCTGTGATTTTTATGGTTAGAGAATTCTGCGTGAATTTACCTGACGAATCTAATGATTTAGTTTATGTGAGAGGGCAGTATGTGGATATAAGTTTTGCTCAGATTAATCACATTTACAAGTTGCATAGTGTTCCTATTTGTTGTTATTCTGAGTTTAAACTGATTGAAGAGGAATTGGAGGAGATTATTCAATTTTTGACTGATGTTAATGGAGTATGGAAGATTAAGAATGGACGCCAAAAAAACTTTTCTTTCTCGAAGTTAATCTTCATTCTCATGCATGACATTATTTTATTTCTGGTAAGTTGCTTCCTACTAATCACTTCAGTGAGGTAACTCGAGAGAGGCCACAATGAACTACTGCATTCAAATGAACAAATAAATTGTGATTGGCTCTTTAATTTACAAGAATATGCTTATTTCTTCGAGGGGGGAACTACTAGAGGTATGGGTTATCCTGCTCTTATTACTACTATGTGTGTTGAATCTGGAGTTAAATATGAGACTTGGGAAGAAGTTTTACCATCTCATTTGGAAAAATTAATTTTGAAATGTATCGAAAGCATATTGGAGTAAGTTCTAGAAGTAGAGGCTCTGATATTCCTTCTACTTCAGCTTCAGCTTCCACTTCTAGACCTTCTGCAACTCGCAAAACTTCACTTGATACTCTTATGGAACAATTATTCATTCAACAAGGAGATATCTTAACATTATAGAATCATCAAAAGAGTTTGGAAAGCCATCTTAGTTATAATGATGAGTATATGCAGAGAAGAGTAGATTATGATATTGCTTATCATGAAGCGATGGAGAAATTTTTAAGGGGTGACTACTCGGTAGTATTTACTACTTGCCCCAGATATACGCCTTATAAACCTGATGATATGGAGGAGGATGTAGGCTTTGATGATCATGATGAAGGAGATGTTGATGTGCAGTGTTTTCTGTTTGTTTTGTTATGTTTCATTTTCTGTTTTCATGTTTAGATTTTTTATAGTTAGTTTGTTATTGTATGTAGGGCTGTCAAAGCGGCTCATTGTTCGCGAACAGCTCGTTAAGAAGCTCGTGTTGACTCGTTAATTTCGTTCGATAAGTTAACGAGCTGAACACGAACTAAGATGTGTTCGTTTGTGTTCGGCTCGTTTTGGCTACAAGGCTACAAAGATTTATAATCAATTAAAATATTGATTGAGAAAATAGAATGAAAATTATTAAATTAGATTCAAATGTTGTTTTAATATAAATAACAATTTTTAAATCTTGCTCAAACCCTTATTGTCTTATGGTTACATGATTATGGTTGTTGAAAAGACTCTTTGTTCGTGAACAACTCGTGTTCGACTCGTTAAGCAAACGAGCCAAACACGAGCTGAGCATGACTCACTTGTGTTCGGCTCGTTTACACCTCTAATTGTATGTTTGTTAGAATGTGTAAATTTGTATTTGTGAAAATTGTTAAAATCATGTTTATTGTACTAAAATATATTTTTTTACTTTTTATGTTTATTTTTCACTTCAATGTAAATGCTAGAATAGTCTTTTTATTTTTAGAAAAGCTAATTTCTCTTGTCTTTATTACTTGTACCTGTACTATTCTATTTTTTTTAAACATTATAATTTTTTCTTTCTGCTTGAACTAATATTTTGAAACTAATTAAAAATTTAAGTTTGGTGAAGAGAGAAATTTTTTATAAAAGAACTAAACTTTATTTGTACTATATATTTTTAAAATTTATTTTTAACATATCATGTGGTATGTTGGGTTAGCTATAGATAACTATATTTTAAATTTTATAATTTTATAGAAAACTTAAGCAAAATTTTTTATAATAAAGGGTATCCAAAGTTAAAATATTTAGTATGAGAGGATAAGATTATGATTTTACTATTTAAGGTAAAGAAAAATTTATTTTTGGAATTGTTAAGAATTTTAGAGTTTTACTTTATAAAGAAAGAATTGAGACTTTATGAAATATTTTTTTTAAGGCAAATACAATTTTATAAAAATAAGGAAATGTGGAAAGTTTTTAACTTTAAGAAGAGAATGGAGGAGTTCAAAATCATTAAAAGTTATCCAGATATAGTAATTTTTACATGGCATGAAAAAAAAAAGGATTGAAAAGATCTTAAAGAAAAAGAAAAAAAAAAGATGAGCAAAAATGAAAAAAATGAATAAAAGCTTGAGGAGATAACTAATCAAAAACTGTCTCCACTTTAATCATCTTAAGGAAATGAAGTTAATTATATTTCTAAGTTTAGGCTTAAAGTATTAGCATCCTTATTAATAAAGTCTTTATAAAGTTATTTTTTAGTGTAATTCTTCTAAGCATTCAAAATATGACAAAATTACAATTATTCTTGAAATAAATAAAAATTAGAACTCTTAAACTTGACTACTAGAAATTCTTATAATTTAGTTTTAACCTGAGTTATTCAAAATTTTTCTAAAGTTTCACCATCACATTTATAAAACAAAAACTATAGAAATCTCTAAGTTAAACTCACTTCAACAAGTTATAATTTTTACATAGTATAAAAGAGTTATTTGTAGATAAGTAACATTTAAGTTTGGGGGAATGATCAACCTTAAAGTTACCAATTTTTAGTGCATATTTTATAATCATTTTATACATATTTTTAGTGATATTGCACTTTAAAGGAATGTATTTTGCATGTTTTTGGTTTTAGGTACATGGAATGGACATTTGGAGAAAATGGAGGAAAAATGAGCAGAAAATTGTGCAAAATAGTATGGCACCATAACACCGTCCCTTGGCGCTATAGCACCATAGACGTGGGCAACGGGCGCTATAGTGTCAATAACTATCCTTCTAGAAGATCTATTGAATTTGACCAATTTTTTAAGGGTTGTTTGAAACAACCCTTGATTATTTTTAGAGATGCGGACAAAAAGGGGATGAAAAAGAGGACTTTTTGGCAGCATTTGAACTCTCACTTTAGTGTTTAAGTGTATGTTTTAATGTGTTTTGTGTTGTAATAGTAAGAGTTTGGAGATTTCTTCAAGGAGACTCCAGAATTTGTGTTAGGGAGAAGACATAAAGTACTTTGTATTTGTGTTTAATTGTTTGTTTCTAAGACTTGGATTTCAATACGTAGTTGGTAATTTTATATTATTCTCCATGAATTCTGAGTAGTTCCCTTTTTTTCTCCTTGCTCTTGAGAATTAATCTTGTGGGATGAGAATGATTTAAACATTTCTTTTTTACTTTTAAAAATTGTGAAGACATTTTCACTGATTCTTCATTGACTTTACAATTTGGCTTCTTGTGAAGTTAAAATCCATTGAGAAACATAAAGACCCTGGAGGGCTATGATTCTATCCAATTACTGAGTGTCACACTTCATTCTGGGCAAAGACATTACGATCACATAAGGGGGAGTGCAAATAGATAGGGAGATAAGTTTTGATGGGCGCGAAATTGATGTTTCTATGGTGACATACTAGATTATCTTCCAATTCAGTAGGTCCTGTAGAGAGGGCACAGTGAGTAATCTGGAGGTGAGAGACCAGAATCTAATCAACACTACTACACAAGCTGGTGAAAAACTCTAAATTAGATAATTTTCTTTGCTAACAACGAGAGGGGTAAAGAATAAGAATGCTTCTATATATGACAATACATCATCATATTTTTACTCATTTGAATCCTACATAGATTAATATCTCATTGCAAGGGGAAAGAACTTTACATTTATTCAAATTCATTATAATTAAATTGCTTTTATTAATACGTAATTTATAGTTATTTTTATCTGCTTTAATTTAATCTTAGCCATTGTTATCATTTCATTTCATTTAAATATGTAATTTTATATAGAATTTGCATTTAAGTTTAACAAGCCAATTTAAATAGTTCAATTATCATTGTGGGATCGATACTGAGGTTTTTAAGGAAAATCCTATATTACTTGAAACGATCTGTATATTTGCGTAGTTCATCTATTATGAAGTTTAATTATTTATTTTTCATATCATTACATTTATTCACACTAGCCACTGAATATAATTTGGGTTAAATTTTTAGCAATATTTTGGAGATTAAAAATATAAGTAATTGTGGGTCGGGTCAACGAGTTTTTTTTAAGTCTCATTTTGAGTGAGTTGTATTCTCAGTGAGTGACCTCTTTGTACCCACTCACTAAAATCTTTATATCTTCCCTTTTACATCAATGAATTTACCTTTGAATGCGGTGTTGGGTGGAAGCTCAAGTACTACTAATGTTCTCTTTCCGCAAGGATTTCATCAATCTCTCTCCAATAGTGGTGTTATTAACTTCATAAAAAAATCAAGATGAAAATATGATAAACCTATGACATTTCTATCTAAGGAGGAAACTTCAACTTTGGCTACTTTGTGAAATTTAACTTTGATTGGTAAGTTCATCTATGGTCACCCGAAACTTGATTTGATACAGATGGAGTTAGATCTTATAAAACTTATGGGCCCATAGCAAATTGGTCTCCTAGATGGGAGACACATTATAATACAAATATCTACCAAAGATTAATATGCTCATCTGTTAACTAGGAAAATAGTTAGAATCAAAGATAAGATGATGAAGGTTTTAAAATGGCCCATCCACTTTGATCCCCAAACTAAACTACCAGTTATTCCAGTGTAGATCAAACTACCGAGTTTGAAATTTAACCTGTTTAAATAGGAAATACTTTTCTTGATCGCAACTATCTTTAAAAGGCCATTGAAAATGGATTCCTCAATAGTTAACTTGTCTAGGCCATCTGCTGCTAGAGTTCTTGTTGAAATGGATATTATTGCCCCTCAAGAAATTTAGATAGGAACCACCCATAAGTGTTATTGACAAAGGCTTCTAATTGAACAACATCCTACATATTGCACTAGTTTTCAGATGCTTGGTCACTTTCAGGAACACTGCTTTCATGTACATTCAGAATTACAGACTTCTATTCCGAGCAATAGTCACCAACCGATTAATGTGCCTCAACAAACTACTTAAGAACCATGTATTCCACCTACAAACATGGTGGAAACTACATCTAGAGAGGTTATTGTCCTTGATCTGATTTCCCCTGGAGGCAATACCTCACTAGTCATCCCCCACTAGAACCGCACATTGCTGAAGAAGAGGGAAATGATACTCATGTTGTTCCTACTACAATAGATGAGTGATTATATAGTGTTTTTAGACACATTTTTATACCTATTTTTGAGATATTGCGCTTTAATGGAAGGTATTTTTGTACTTTTCTTTCAGGTACAGGTAAAAAGGTGAAAAATGCTTAAAAGAGTGAAAAATGATCAAATTTGGAGCAAACAGGTGAAAAATGTGCAAAACTGTTTTGGTGCCTAAGTGTCAGATCCGGCGCTTACGTGCCTGGTAAACAGAGAAGACCGCGCCTAAGCAACAGATGCCCCGCGCTTAAGCTCCAGTGACAGTTATTGGATAAGTAAATTTGATTTTTGCAAATTGAAGAGGTTTTTGAGGCACATATAGGCTTAATAGGTGGTTACAACCACCATGGTTGAAAATTATTGCGAAAGGATGCATCTCTTGGGGAAACATCGAATCAAGACACATTTTGAAGAGATACCAAGACACCTTTTGGAGAATTATAAAAGAAGGAAGATTGGGAATTTGAAAGAAGTCCTAAAAGTACTAGGAAAGTTTTGAAAGTTCAAAACTTGGGGAGTAAGTTGGAGAAATTTTCAGGCACCACATATTAGTTTTATATTAAGACTGTTGTAAAAGAGAAGAGATTGAAAAGAACTTCAAGAGTTTGGTGGAAGACTTGAGATAAGTTTTAATCTTTTGTTTTAGACTACTTTTGATTTTAATTGAGATTTGTTGTTGGTTTGACAATGATTTCTACTTTTAAACTAAAGTGTGGTTTTGTTTTCTCCATGGATTCTGGGTTGTTTTCTTTATCTTTCTTCTTAAAATGATAAGTAATTAAGTGTTGGATGAAAGTTGTGGAGAGTATTGATCTTTAATGTTGGAAGAGGTTGTGATGATTTAAATCCATGTACTTCATTTACTTCTTGATTTGACCAATCCAGATGTTAAAATTTTTTGTAAGAACATGTAAGAACTGGGCTGATATTGTCTCAGTCAATAATTGGAAAGAATCACATGAGGTTGTATGAATGAGGATGTAGTTCATATGGTTGAGTGCAAATAAATAGATAAATATTCATTGAAGGGTGTAGAGTTAGAGGACTTTAAAGTGACAGGTTAAAGCCCCCAACTTGGTTTATTGCTTTAGGTTCTGATACGAGATGTTAGCCCCCAGGTGGAGGGAATCAGGGGAACTCTAGAGTGAGAGCTAGTATCCTCCTTACCTAGCTGGTCTTCAGAACTATTCAAACATTAAATTAACCAATGTTCTTTATAGCATCTCTAATAAGGGTAAAGAATATTGTTGCTTCTATTTAGCACAACAACATATACATACTTCTACAATAGAATTCCTATACTTATTACTGATTCATGATAAGGAGAGAGATGTTTTCATATTTAGTGTTTTTCTTCTACAAAAACTCAAGTTATCTTCTTAAGATTGTACTGTTTTTGTTAAAATATTAAAATTACCAAAAATATTTAAACTTTCTTGACTACGAATACGTCTTTTGTTTAAACAATTCTCTTTCTAAAAATAAAAAGTTTTCCAAAAAGTTCATATTGCATATCTTCCCTGTGGGTTCGATATTCAGGTCTAAATCAAAAAGTCCTATATTACTTGATAACGATACGTATACTTGCGTAGTATACCAATATATATAAATTAACAGTTAAATTCTTATTTTTCTTCAGGATCAAGTTTTCATTTTTATTACAAAATAAGGAAATATAAGTGAAAAATATAATCATAATTATTGTTATATTGTTGCATATAAGTAATTATCGGAGATTGAGTTTTTGGCGTCGTTGCCGAGGAAGTGAAGTGAAAATTGTAAAGAATCTATTGATTTAAAAGCAAATTTCTATTTTTAGAAAGTCTTATTTAAACTTTAAGTTATTGTATTTTATTTTGTGTGTGTTTAGTTTTATTTTATTTTATTTTATGTTAGTGTATGTTTAGTTCAGGTTCTGAAGGACTAGTGCCCTACGATTCTGAAATAGAGAGAGCTGTTAGAAAAAAAAGTTAAAAAAATTAAAAATCTTGAAAAATCTAAAAAAATTATGGAAATGACAAACCAAAATGATCAAAATGCTGAAATTCATCAAGAGTTTGGACCTTTAAAAGATTATTTCAACCTTAATGTAGATGAACTTCATTGTAATATTCAAAAACCTACTGTAGTGGCTAATTCATTTGAGCTTAAACCTGTTATTATCCAAATGGTATCAAATAATCAGTTTGGGGCATCATCATCTAAAGATTCAAATTTACATCTTGCCAATTTTTTAGAATTGTGCGCTACATTTAAATACGATGGTGTATCAGATGATACCATAAGACTTAGGTTATTTCCTTTCTCACTGAGGGATAAAGCTAAGATGTGGTTGAATTTGGTAGCATCTAGATCTATCAGAACTTACGGTGATTTAACACAAAAATTCCTTGCTAAATATTTTTCACCATAAAAAACTGCAAAGCTTAGAAATGATATTACATCTTTTAATCAGTTTGAAGGGGAATGCATTTATGAAGCATGGGAAAGATTTAAAGAACTCATAAGATAATGTCCACATTATGTTATACCATATTGGTTAATAATTCATACTTTTTATAATGAATTAGTTGGATCTCTTAGATCAATTATCGATGTCGCTGCTAGTGGTTCATTGATGTCAAAACTATTTCATGATGACTATGTTTTAATTGAAGAAATGACTACCAATAATTTTTAATGGCCTTCTGAGATGGTGAATCCTAAGAAAGTAGCTAATATTCATGAAACTGATGCATTTACTATGTTAGCAAATCAAGTTGCTGCAATTTCAAGGAAGCTAGACCAATTTGAAATGAATTTTTCTCAACCAATTTCCATGATTGAAGAGAATTCATTAGGCAAAATGGTAGATTCTCAAGCATCATTAGAAACTTTGAATGCCATAAATAATAAGCAGAATAACTCATATTCACATTATTATAACCCAGGTTGGAAAAATCATCCCAACTTTAACTAGAACAACAATTTGGGTGGTAATAATCAGCAATAGGGGAACAACCAAGTAAACCCATTGGGAAACTGGAACAATCAAGGGAATAATAATTATAAATCTACTTATCCTCCAGGTTTCAACAGTAATACACAATTTAAGGAGAAGATGTTGTTTATAGAAGAAGTGGTGTTACAAATGGGAAATCAATTACAAAGTCAAGGAGCTATAATTAGAAATATGGAGAATCAACTTGGGAAAATAAAAAATTCATTAAGTAATAGATTCTAAGGAACACTTCCTAGTAATACTGAATCAAATCCAAAAGACCAGAATAAAGAGCAAGTAAAAGTCGTTCAACTTAGAAGCGGAAGAGAGTTGGAAGGTATGGTTCAAAAAGAAATTGAAGTATAGAGAGAAGAAATTGAAGAATCAAAAGAGGATGCTCCAAAAGATTCTGAAAGATATATTTTTCCACTAAAAATTGATTTGAAAAAAACACCACCTTTATTTCCCCAAAGACTTCGTCAGCAGAAGTTGGATAGGTAATTTTTAAAATTTCTAGAAATATTTAAATTGCTGAAGCCTTAGAACAAATGCCAAGCTATGTAAAGTTTATGAAGGATATTCTCAACAGAAAAAGAAAGTTTGAAGATAATGAGACTGTTGCACTTAGTGATGAGTGTTGTGCTATAATTCAGAAAAAGCTTCTTAAAAAGCTTAAGATCCTTGTAGCTTTACAATTTCATGTGCAATAGGAGACATATTTTATGGGAAAGCATTATGTGATTTTGGTGCAACTATTAACCTTATGTCATTATCAATATTCAAAAGATTGGAATTATGAGAAATAACCCCTCCTACTGTAACTATGCAGTTATCAGATTGTTCGATAACATACCCAAAAGGAGTTATAGAAGATGTCCTAGTGAAAGTGGATCAATTTATCTTTCCTGTTGATTTCATTGTGCTAGATATGGAAGAAGATAAAGAGATATCTATCATTTTGGGGAGACCTTTCCTAGCCATAGAAAGAGCAATGATAGATATGCAGAAAGGGGAATTAACAATGTGCATTGATGATCAAATTTTTACTTTTAATATTTCAATATCAATGAAATATCCTGCAAAAGATAAAGATAATGAATGTTATAAGATATCTAAGTGAATGTCATTTCAAAATAATTTATGAAGAAAAATATTTGGAACACGAGCAAGAAGAGGAATTAGATCAATGTGAAGAACTTTTTAAGGAAGATTCAAATTATGTTCAAGAAAGTTTTGAAATTTTGGGCTTAGACAAAGATAAATCATTTTGTCCATTAATTGAAAAACCTCTAGAACTTGAGTTGAAGTTACTTCTTGAACATTTAAAATATGACTTTGTAGGAGATTCCTCTACTTTACTAGTTATAATTTCCTCAAAATTAACGATGGAAGAAGAAAAAAGGTTGATGAAAATTTTGAAAAATTTTAAGCCTTTGGATGGACAATTGCTGATATTAAAGGAATCAATCCTTCAATTTGTATGCATAGAATTCATATGGAAGAGAACTGCAAACCTAGGGCTGATCCTCAAAGGAGATTGAATCATGTTATGAAAGAAGTTGTTAAGAAAGAAATTGTAAAGTGGTTAGATGTTGGAATTATCTACTCTATTTTAGATAGTGCATGGGTTAGTCCAACTCACTGCGTTCCTAAGAAAGGAGGAGTAACTATAACTGTGAATGAACATAATTAATTAATACCTAATATATAAGTTACAAGGTGGCGAATATGCATTGATTATAGAAAATTAAATCTTTCCACTAGAAAAGATAATTTTCCATTACCCTTTCTAGATCAAATGCTGGATTGACTAGCTGGGCATAAATACTTTTGTTTTCTGGATGGATATATTGGTTATCATCAAATATAATTATCTCTTGAGGATCACGAGAAAACAACTTTTATCAGTCCTTATGGTACTTTTGCTTTTAGAAGGAAGCCCTTTGGTTTATGTAATGCCCCTGCTACATTTCGAAGATGTATGATGACAGTTTTTTGTGATTTAATTGAAAAAAGGATTGAAGTATTCATGGATGATTTTTCAGTGTTTGGAACTTCATTTGACTCATGTTTATAACATTTATCTAAAGTTCTTAAGCACTGTGAAGGAACAAATTTAGTCCTTAATTGGTAAAAATGTCAATTTATGGTAGCAGTAGGAATTGTATTAGGTCATCAAATATCAGAAAATGGTATGGAAGTAGATCCTGCTAAAATTCAAGTGATCGCTAATTTACCTTATCCAACGAATGTAAGGGAAATTAGGAGTTTTTTAGGACATGTTGGTTTCTACAGACTATATATTAAAGACTTTTCAAAGATTGCTAAGTCTTTATGCCATTTACTGGAGAAAGATGAAATTTTCAATTTTAATAAGGAATGCCTATAAGCTTTTAATTTATTATAAGAAAAATTAATCACTGCACCAACTATAATTTCACCAAACTGGGGAAAGCCTTTTGAATTGATGTGTGATGCTAGTGATTATGCTATTGGAGCTGTTTTAGGACAAATAAATGATAAAATTTTCAAAGTAATTTACTATGCTAGTAAAACTCTTAATGAAACCTCAAATCAATTATACAACAACTGAAAAAGCGTTATTAGCAATAGTATATGCTTTTGATAAATTTAGATCATATTTAATTAGAACTCATTGTGTAGTGCATACAGATCATTCTGCTATTAAGTACTTAATGAAAAAGAAGGATGTTAAACCTAGACTTATAAGATGGATTCTTCTTTTGCAAGAATTTGATTTTGAAATTGTAGATTGAAAGGGGACTGAAAATTAAATTGCTAATCATTTGTCCAGGCTTGAGTTAGAAAAACCACTATGTATTGAAAAAAAATTAATGAACATTTTCCAAATGAAAAATTGTTCACTATTAATGAGTGGTGTGTTATGTGGTATGCCGACATTGTGAACTTTATTGTTAGCGATATTATACCCTATGGAATGACATACCAACAAAAGAGGAAATTTATTTTTGAAGCTAAGACTTATTTTTGGGATGACCCATTTTTATATAAACAAAGAAATGATCTAATTATTTGAAGAAGTGTACCATTAGAAGAAACTTATGAAATTATAAAAAAATGTCATAATTTTGATTTTGAGAGACATTTTGGTGTTGATAAAATAACATACAAAATTTTACAATCTGGATTCTATTAGCCTATAATTTTTAGAGATGTTAATGCTTATATCAAAACTTCTGATAGATGTCAACAAACAGGTAATATTTCTAGAAGAAATGAGATAACCCTCCATTATATGCTAGAAGTTGAAAGATTTGATGTTCGGGAATTAGATTTCATGGGACCATTTATATCATCTTTCAAAAATTTATATATTCTATTAGTAGTGGATTATGTATTCAAATGGATAACAACTGTTGCTTTACCTCAATGTGATGCTCAAAGTGTTGCAAAATTTTTGAAAACGAACATATTTTGTAGATTTGGGATGTCGAGAGTTATCATTACTGATGGTGGGAAGTCATTTCAGAAATGTCATAATGAAGAAGTTATTAAAGAAATATCATATAAATCATAGGATTGATACTGCTTATCATCCTCAGACAAGTGGTTTGGCTAAATTATCCAATTAGGAAATTAAAAGAATTATGAAAAAAATGTGAATCTAACAAAAATGGATTGGTTAGTCAAACTTGACTATGCTTTGTGGGCTTATAGAACTGCATACAGAGCTCCTATAGCAATGTCCCAATATAGGTTAATATTTGGGAGAGCTTGTCACTTACCAGTTGAACTTGAACATAAAGCATATTAGGCGATTAAAGAGTTCAATTATAATTTGAAAGATGCTAGTGAGAAAAGGTTACTGTAATTAAATGAGCTTGAAGAGATAAGGAATGAATCTTATGAGAGTGCCAAGATTTATAAAGAAAAGATGAAGATGTGGCATAATCGAAGAATTCTTACTAAAAATTTTTGGCTAGGGCAACAAGTTTTGCTATATAATGCAAGGTTAAGATTATTTCCAAGCAAACTTAAGTCTAGGTGGATGAGCTCATTTGTTGTGATAAAAGTTTATCCTTATGGAGTTGTGGATACTAAAGATCTTAAGTCTGAGAAAATATTTAAATTTAATAGACATAGACTGAAACCTTAATTTTTAGGGGATCACCATAAATTTAATGATAAAATGATGTTGGATCAACCAGAATAAACACTGGTTACATCGGACTGACGACGTAAAACCAAACGCTTTGTGGGAGGCAACCCATAGTTATCAGAGTATTTTTATTTTGATTTTTGTTTTGTGTGTGATTAAGAAAATTGTGGTAGTATTTTTGAAACTATTATGTGTTAGTAATGATTTTAAGACTTTATTTAGTGACCATGACACGTTAGAATGAGTATTTGGATGCTAAGTTGACTAGTGCAAAAATGTGCAATGGGGCTTAAGTGTCAGATCCAGTGCTTAAGCGTGGAAATTTAAACACATGTGTGAAATTAATATTCTAGAAGGTTTAACCACCAATTAGTTTGTAAAAATGTGCCAATGGAGTTTCTAAACGTGTATATGAGTTATTGGAAGTATTTATGCCTATAAATAGAAGGGTTTTATGAAGGAATTTCACCCCAGATCGTTTCTAGCCCTAAAAGTCTAAGAGAAAGTGAGATTTAGAGAAAATGTCTTCATGGGAGATGGATTTGAAGAAGAAGGAAGAAACCATGAGGAAGAGGTTCATTAGTCAAAGTGCACAAGAGATGTATAACAGTTTCTTAGCTATTAGTATTGAAGGGATATCCGAGAAGATCAACAAAATTGAGAATAATATGGCTTTATTGGAGACCAAAGTACTTGAGTTGCATGCACATCTAGAGCATATTGGATGGCAATTGAAGATGCAATTTAGCCACACAAGTTATATAGAGGAAGCGAATAAGATAATGTTCATAAAGCAGGAGTGGATTGAAGAAGATAGTATCAGAGCTCGTCACCACCGTCTGTTTTATTAACTCTATATTCTTGGAGAGACTAATGAAAGACAAGAATTTATTCCTTCAAATGAAGAATGTAATCACGTTTAGTGTTAGAATTTCTGTGTTAAAAGTTGTTGTTTTCAAGTGGCTTAGAATGTAATCACGTTTAGTGTTAGAATTTCTGTGTTAAAAGTTGTTGTTTTCAAGTGGCTTAGTGTTTAAGTCTTATTTTTAGTATTTATGACTTCTTATATGTGTTAATTGTGAAATAATTGTTATGTATTTGTATTTAGAAAAATTTTCTCATCCAAGACTATTTGGAGTGAGAATTAAGTGTTTAAAGGTATTTGTACTTGTTTGTGAATTAATATAAGTTTGTTTGTGTGAAAATTTATGTTATTTTTAGCCTTGAATTGAAATAGTTATTATGGAGAATTTTGAGAGAGATGGGAGTTATAGGAAGTTAAAATAGTCATTTAAGTGTTATGAGACCATTTAGGGGTTGTTTAGGAAAATAGTGCATTTTACTTTAATTTGAAAATTTTAAAAATTGTGCATTGGCGCCTAAGCGCCACATCTTGTGCTTAAGCTCGAGCCAACCCGAGAGGCTAGCGCCTAAGTGCCACTTACTAGCGCTTAAGCGCCGGTTCATGAAAACCGGTTCGCGAAAGGTTAAAAGTGAAATTTTGGCCCGAAAATCACCTTGTTTACTCCTCCTGTCACCTTCAACCTCTCAAAATTGCACTTTTGGAAGGCTAGGGCACATCTAAAGTGAAGATTTCTTGGTGGAATCAAGTGAAATTTGCTAGATCTAAGTTCCTTGAGGGAAGAGCTTTACTTCTATGAAAAAATTTTGGATTTTATCTATTTATTTTGATCACATTTGGAGAAATATGAAAGTTCACTATTCATGGTGAAAAATGAGAAAAAAAATCTATGGAAATTGCATGGGAAGTGTAGATTATACTTTGGAAGTTTAGCTGAGTAATTTAGACTTGATTTTTGAAGTTATTTTTGGAATTTATAAAATTTGTAGAATGACACCAAGAATGAAGAGGAGCAAAGGAAAGAGCCCTTTTGATTCGAGTAAATTTGTTAGTTTGAAGGCTCGAGATTGGTACAGAGATGCGTTGCAATCATGGAAACTAATTCAGGAGCGGTGTTTTAGGAATCCAAGTGGAGACGTAGAGGATTTGATCGTTCGCAGACAGTGAGAATGATTCTGTTATTTCTCTAATGTGGCTATTATTTCTGTTGTTAGGGAGTTCTATGCAAACCTCACTGAGGTTGAAGACAATAGTCATGTTTCAAGGAAATTTAGTACATTTTTCACTGGAGGTAGTCAACTTCTTTTATCATCTGCTACTTGATACGTTATGTTTTTATGCAAATTATAGTCCGAATGAAGCGGAGTTAAACGAGATTATTTCTTACTTGACTATTAGGAGAGGACTTTAGAAGATAAAGTCAACTTCTCAACTTTAAAGTTATGTGCACCTTCAAAGGCCTGACACCATTTTATTTATGCTCTTCTGCTACCAACAAATCATCTTAGTGAAGTGACCAGAGAGAGAGAGACGTTAAATTATTGTATCCATGAAGGAAAGCTCATCAACATAGGAGCTTTGATTTTTCATACTATCATTAATTTTGTCGCTGTCGTTACTACTGCAGTTCTAGGATTTGCTTGCTTGATCTTTTCTTTGAGTGAGCAGGCTGGAGCTAAATATAATAGCTAGGAGGAAGTGTTGTTACCTCTAAATTCCATCACTAAGGTGAATGTGAAGACTTATTCTGAGCATTCTATTTTTAGCTAGAGAGGAGGATTTTCTAGGAGTTATGGAATGGAGACGCCTACTGCTTCTACCTCTGCTGCTTCTACATCTAGACCATCTACCTCACGTGCTTCTACATCTAGAGGTGAGTCTACTGAGACCCAAGATCAATTATTGCAAAGGATGATGGATAATATTAACTATACCGCTGATAGGGTGCAAAATTTAGAGCATTTTGCAGATCATACTGTTAGGTATAATAGAAGAAAAAGTGATTATGAAGAGAAATTTCACTCATCTTTGGAGAGGCTCATTAGAGGTAACCAAGGAGTGCAATTTCCACCATATCCTAGATACCTTGATTATGAGTCTTCAAAAGCTTGGGATAACGGTGATTCAGAGGATGAGGAAAAGAACTGAGAGATTTATTTTATGATTGTAATATGATATGAACTAGGTGGTATGAGCTTGCTACATTTGCATTTGTGTGTTGATTTGAACTATGTGATGTGTTTTGGACTTTTATGTTTATGTGAGAATTGTAATGTGATGTGTTTTCATGTTTTGGATTTAAGACATGTATGTCTACTTGTTTAGATATTGTGATGTGTGAGACTTTTATTTTTAATTGTATTGTAATTTTTGTGTTAGTAAGTAGTTTGTTTTAAAATTTTAGGGTAGTAATTTTTGTGAGTTTTGTGATTTAGTTAATTTAGACTTAACTTAATTCTATGTCTTTTGTAAAATTAAAAATCTTGCTAGCGCAAATCTTAAATTTGAAACCTAGGAAACTGCTACCCTCTATTTTTCTTTTATCATGTTTGTGAGTTTGTTTTTTATGTTGAGATTGTGAAGTCAAGTTAGTGTGTTAGTTTGATTTTATGTTTATACCCACTGTTTAGAAGCCTATTGAATCTCCAGAGGTTGAATTGAAATGAAAATATTAGAAAATTTGATCAAAATTAATTTTACTCATGTTTTTAGTTTTATACTTGTATCATTAGGGTATAAAAATTCCTGTAAGCATGTTATTCTTATTTTCATTCTTGCTTATATATATTTGATGCTAAACTATTTAATCTGATAAGAATTTAAGTTTGGGGGAGGGGGTTGAAAAATATTTTTAAAACTTTAATTTATTTGTTCTCAAATGAACTACAAGTAAATTTGATTTGAAAAGAAAAATTGATCATGTATATGAAGTTATATTAGGGAAGTAAAATTTGATTTTAGAAATGAGTAAGAAAATTTAGTTGAAAGTTTGAGTGATGAAGAAAAACTTCAAGTTGAAAGTTTTTAGTGTAGAAAATTATTAATATAAGTAACTATCTTTAGTAAGAAACATTGTATTTTTTAAAATTTTAAAAATTTAGACGTTTTTTTAATACTTAAATTTCTTTTATTAAAAATAATTTTCAAAGCTATTGTTATATTTATAAGTAAAAGTTTTGTATCAAGACTTTGCTTTAGGAAAGAAAAAGTATAATTTAAAATTATTAAAGGCCTGTTCAGATATAGAAGTCCTTGCCTAAAAAAAGAAAAAGAAAAGAAAAGGAAAAAGAAAAAAAAAGGAAAAAGAAGAAGAATAAAAAGTGAGAGAGGAGAAGCTTGAGGATTAGTGTCTAATCAAAAATTGGTTCTACATTTGATCTTTTTAAAGTATAAGACTAGAGAAAATCTTAAGCTTATAGATATAATATAATAAGTAAAATTATTCTTAATAAAAATTTTTTAGTGGAGATAATAAAAGAACTAAATTCTAAATTTAGAAGACTTACAATATTTTTGAATTAGATAGGAACTCATATTTTCATCTTTCTTAACACTAAAAGTTTCTAAACTTTAAGTTTGTCTCATTTAGAGAATATTTTTTTCTAAATTGGACTACTATATTTCTAAATCTAAATTTTAGTAACTCCTAAATAAACTCATATACATATCATACAATTTAGTTTTTAAAGATTAAAGTGTTACTTGAGGACAAGTAACATTTTAAGTTTAAGAGATTTTGAAAAGCCTAAAATATATAGTGTTTTTAGACACATTTTTATA
>NEWO01000059.1:2019358-2132281 GCA_003013225.1 Phalaenopsis aphrodite | reverse complement strand
GATTTTCTAACCTTCCAACTCCTCAAACTCTTCAAACTCTTCGAACTCTCCCTCCATTTTCGGCCAAAATCTTCTTTTAAAGATGTGAAAGAGTTTTCTCAAGAGTTGCCTAAGCATCTCTCAAAAAATCATCCACATTCAATGCACCTTTGGACATAACCGCCGATCTCGCCGTCGGCGGGCCTTCTAAATTATTTAATCTGTAGTTTCGGGAAATTCTGGTCGTCGGCGCCATTGGGCTCGCCATCAGAGCTCTAGTTCAAAACTTCACATTTTGGTCATTTTCGCTCCAAATTTGCTCCTTTTTTGCATCTTTTTTGCTCCAATAACCCTAATTCATCATTCCTGCAACAAAACATCACAAATATCTTTCTTTAAAGTGCAATATCATCAAAAACAGTGTAAAATAGGTATGAAAATCTCAACATATTTTCCTTTGGTCAATAACGTTATGAAATATGACGATTTTGTTTTCCTAAAGAACGGTGCAATGCATTCCCCTAACAATCTCTTATCTTAAGATGTGAAACTATTGCAACATATTATCTAATTAAGATGTGGAGGAAAACTATTTCTTAATTCTTAGACTTAATTCTCCATTAAACCATCAAAAGTCAGCTAAACACTTGATTAAAGTTCTTCTTAGGTATTCAGTTCTCTCATTACGTGTATATTCCTATGAGTTCTCAGCCATATATTGCTGGATTCTTAAAGCAGGAGCATGCTGACAGGTCATATTATGAGATTTCTTAAATGCAGAGATATTCTGTGAAGGCTTAAGTGGTGCTGGACCAAAGCATATCTCTTGTTCTTGGATTTCAACTTTCTTCCATCCTTCTCTAAGAATTGGAATCTGCTTTTTGTATGTTTTTATTGGTGCAGATTAGGAAGATTTACATGCATGCCACTCAATTCCTATTTATTTGCAGATCAAGCCCTGAAGCATCAATTTTTACATTCATACCACCTTGCCTTGCTTTAACAGGTGTATTTCACTGTCTAAAAGGAGTGGTTCATGCTCCAAGCTCGCCAACAACCAAAAATAATAATAATTAAAAAGGTTAGAATTCTAAAAGGAAATTCTATTTGCAATCAGTAGAACAAGACCATTTATCTTGTAAATGGGGCTGTGAATTTAGCTTGGAGATCGTTATTCGATCGAGAATTGATTGGAATTTTGGCTCGGGTCGGGATCGGTTCGATTTTTTTTTCGAGCCGAGCCGATCCCAACTTGGCTCGAAATCGAATCGTTGATAGCCCTAATGATGTTAGGGTTATGAATTTAGCGAATTTAGCTTGAAGATCATTAGTAGCTCGAGAATTGATTTGAATTTTAACGGATCGAGATCAGATCGAAATAAACAAGCAGAATTACGAGTCGAAATTTTAGATCAAATTTTTTTTCGCCAACCTCAACTCGACTTAAAATCAGATTGTTAAGTACCCTGATTTTCTGGTTGACGTAGAAACATGTGGTGGATTTTGTGGTTGAAATAGAAACACGCTAAGAGATCCATTTTCATAAATGAGATTATAAGTTTATTCGATATAATTGGAATAAATTGAGTTCTCAATTTAAGAATGATGCCAAGACCTTACCATTAATTTGAAAACTAATTCGTCTAGGGCTATCAAAACGGCTTTGTTCTTGAACAGTTCGTGTTCGGCTCGTTAAGAAGCTCGTATTTGATTTGTTAGGCACATTAGGAGTGGCTGGAAACTCATATAATAATCTCTGACCATTCTTTTTAATATATATATATAATTAATGAGTAGTATTTTTTAAAAAAATAATTGACTACAAGGCTACAAAATTTTATAATCAATTAAAATTATTAATTAAAAATATAGAATAAAAATTTATTAAATTATATTTAAATGATTTTTTAATTTAAATATTAAGATTTAAATCTCGTCCCAAGCCTTAACATCATATGGTTGACCGACTAGGCTTATCAAAACAACCTTTTATTCGTGAATAACTCGTGTTTGGCTAGCTAAACAAACGAGTCAAACACGAACATTGGTATTTTTTAATGAGTCAAACACGAGCTGAGAGAGTTGATAATCTTTTTTTTTCTAATCTCTTTTAATGTCAATACATTACATTTATTTTTTTAGGTTATGATTATTTTTTAGGTTATGAATTATTCTTAAAAAAAAATAATAAATAATTTGTTTCATATTTAAAAGCTAAAAGTTAATTTAGTTTAATTTCTTAGTAAAATAATAATTCAATAATGTTTAAAATGATAATTTTATAGTTTGAAATATTTATGTTCTTTAGAACTAGGAATGTAAATGAGTTGAATACGAGTGAGCTGAGCTTGTGTTCGTGTTTGTGTTCGTCCCGTTTGAAATTATGTATATTTGAAATAGGCTTGCATTCAAAATTATTCGTGAAATATATGTTCGTCTTTATGTTTGAATTTCGCTTGAATTGTTAGAAATAGAGGTGTAAAAGAGCCTTATTTATTATTATTTTTTAATATATATATATATATATAGATACATATATATATTGTTTGCTTTTAAGGGGCACTTGTACTCTTCCAAATATAAGAATATAAGAAGTGGGACTAAAGCACTAAATTTTGGACCATCCAATTATTATGTATTTACAAAACCGTGTATTTACATATTTAAGACCTAAAATTATTTTTTTATAGCTATATCACCCAAATAATTTCTTAAAATGAATAAAACTTAGTATTTTTAAAAATATGATATATAAATTAATATAAATAAATATAATTATTTAATTATTTACTTATTTCAAATGATAACGAGCCGAAAAAGAACAAGCTCAAAAAAATTGTTCGTGCTAGCAAACGAATTGGACACGAGTGACTCAACGAGCCGAATACGAGTTGTTTGTGAACGACTAACTTTATTCGACAGCGTTATTTATAATCATTGTAACATATTTATGAATGGTTAATGAATTTTAGTGAAAATGGAAATCATTTTAGTCCAAGAGAAAGTAATAATTTCATATTACAAGAATTGACTAACTTAAAATATGCATTGGTAGTGAAATGAATGATAATGACATTAACATAAGAAAGTATCAAAGAATTTAATTATAAAAAATAATGATAACTTTATCCCATAAGCACAAGAATCTTCTTTAAAAGCATATAAAATAATATTTAAATATTTTGAATATTTTTTTGAAAATAACATCCACTAATAAATATATTTAATAGCAATAGTGGTATGATGCTAAGTGCATCTAGCCATAAGAATTAGAGAGTGATAGAATTTATGTGGTAAGATGCCCCTCTCTTCACAAGAGTAAGCTTATTTTCATCATGGATGGGGGGAGGGAGGGGGGAAGTAAAAGTCCATAGATAATCAACTTTTCAATAGCTTTATTGAAAACTAATAGTTCATTGGTAAAATAGGCTTCACAAAATTTTTTTATGGATGTTCCATTACAAATTTCTTAGAAATATATTTTTTTGCAATAATGATTTGATAGGCCATCAATTAGTTTCCATCATCCAGCATGAATCTTGAGCGATGAGATGGATTTTGAGGTAATTTTTTGAGCAAAAAACGGTCTAACTTTGATTAAAAGTCGTCGAGAAATCTGATTTCTAAAGACATGAAGTAAAACTGACCGACTTGATGAAACACTTCCAACAGTACCAAAATCGGTTAAATACGAGTCAAATCAAGCCTAGAACAAATCATTAAACCACTTTCATGAGCTTCCTAAGCATAATTGGAATAAGAAACAAATTGCAAATCTTGCTTCTTATACTCAAATCGAGCATCTCAGTAACGAACCCAAGATCACTGAATCTCAACATCATTAGAGCACTCAAATGCCCATCAAATGTCATATGATCAAGAAAATCTCTCTGGGTTGTCTGATCAAGAGTGGTCTGAATTATTTATTTGCAATTTGAACTCTATAGTAGAGCTCTGCCTCCTCTTGAGGGGAAGATTAGACCGCGTAAGAGGGAGGCCAAAGCCTGGTAAAAGGGGAGCTAGAGTCCAGGATCCTACACCGACGATCCAGCTCACACCTCTCACTCCTGCAATCGCTAACCATCACCAAACATCGTCAGCCTCCAGCTCATGCGGGCTTCAACTACCATCAACCACAGCTCATCAGCCTCCGTCAGTCATTGTCGGCCTCTCACTTTTGCAACCACCAGCCAACTCTGACAGCTACTTCCGCCAAGCAACTCTAGTGGTTGTCTCCCTCCGTTTAACTCTGGTTGTCACCATTCAGCTCTGGTCAACTTCGATTGCCATCACCATCTTTCCAACTCTAGAAGTCACCGCTCTTCGGCCACCTTCAACTACCACTTGCTCCGACCAACTAGTCGCCCCTAACTTCAACTCATCCGACCTCTGCCACCTTTGTTGGTCTTTGTCACTGATCGCCATTGAACATCATAGGCCGCCACGTGCTCCTTATAACGAAGTCTCTTATGAAGTCACAAAGTGCACTGCAAAATCTCATTGTACATTGCAAGGTAACGACACACCCAGTTACAATGCAATGAAAACTTTTGAGAATGGTGTAACATTTCCCTCTGAAGACTGTAGCTTTCTCTGGACTCTTAAATCTCCCTCCATGCAGCTTTCAACTCCAGCCCTTGCAACCTACGGATGTCATTAAAACTCACCACTATGACTTATGTGACCAACTATAATGTATTTGATCCACAGCTCGTGAAACGACCCTTGCATGCTCAGACGTTATCACAGCTCACCACTTTGATCTATGTAACCAACTACATCCAACGTGGCTCACAACTAGTGCAGCTCTAGACTTCGACTCCGACAGACTAAGGATGTCATCCCATCTCACTACTACGGGCAATGTGACCAACTACAACCTATGTGTTCTACACTCATACAGCTCTTGACTCTAGCTTTTGCAGCCTACGAATGTCATCACAGCTCACCACTACGACCTATATGACCAATTATTGCCTACGTGACTCACAGATTATGTAACTTTTGACTCTAACCATTGTGATAAATAGACATCATTACAACTCACCACTATGGTCTACGTGACCAACTATGACCTACATAGTTCACAACTCGGGCAACTCTCAACTCTTGCCCCAATGAACTATGAACATCTTCTTAGCTTCTCATTATGACTTATATAACCAACTACAACATACATGATCTACAGCTCGTGCAATTCCTAAATTTGGCCCCTGCGGCCTACGAACGTCATCCCAACTCACTGATACGGCCTATGTGACCAACTTTGGCTTACGTGGTCAATATCTCTTGCCGCTCCTGTCTCTGGCCCCTGCAGCTACGAACATCATCATAACCCTACACGGCTTACAGCTCGTGCGGCTCCTGACTCCATCTCCTACAACCTACAAGCGTCAGCACAGCTGATCACTACAACATGCGTAACCAACTATTCTTTACATGGCTCACAGCTCCTAACTCCAGCTCTTGTGGCTTACGGACATCATCCCAGCTCACCACTACGACCTATGTGACCAAATATAACCTACATGGTCTATAGTTCGTGTAGCTCTCAACTCCAGCCTCTGCAACCTACGGATATCATAACAACTCTCCAATACAACATATGCAACCAACTATGACCTACGTGGCTCACAGCTCATTTAGCTCCCAACTCTAGCCCCTACGACCTCCAAACGTCATCTCAGCTCGGCACTACGGCTTGTGTGACCAAGTACAACATATGTTGCCTATAGCTCGTGTAGTTCATGACTTCGGCCTTTTTCGGCCTACAAACGTCATCACAACTCACCATTACGATATATGTGACCAATTACGACTTAAATGGTTCATAGCTCCTATAGTTTCATACTGTCTTCTGTGGCCAACTGACGCTCTAGTGGCAACCATTTGTGGCCCAGACAACCAACTGTTACCATAAAAAATTTTGGGACACATCCTTGTTGACCCAATGAAACCTAGAGATAATGTGGCCCCAAACAATTCAGTTTGAGGCGATGTTTCTTCTCCATGACTAAGTCAGTTTCTTTGATAATGGGAAGGATCCGGTCTCCTTAACAAATGAGCAAGTGATATTGATTAAGCATTAAGCTTATGGCTGATCATGGAAGACAATCTTGTAACTCATACTCACAACTAGTACTCCATTAATTCAACTTGTTAACTTGTTAGCTCAGTTGAACAACTGAGCCGGAGAACTCGACGGTTCCACCTCAACAAGTTGTCCATTTCTTAAGCCCGAATTTTGAAAACATTAAGTGGCATAAATTGGAAAAGAGATACCCAATACATAATAAAAAATTCAACAAAAAAAAAATGAATAGAAGAACGGTGCAAGAAGCATACATACACCTCAAGGAGATGAGGTATAAAAGAAGGTAGTACAGTAAATTGTGGTCAATAATGCTGAATAAAAATACAGAAGATATACTTTGTAACGCAGTAAGCATTATTCCTTTACTCTACTTCTGCGTGGTTATCCAGCAACCAATGCCACCTGTTCTATGTTTTTTGGCTTCAAATGATTTCACTTTGTGCTACCAGATGCAAAAGCAAGCATTTAAAAGGCAATTTATTCTTTTCTTTAGCTCTGTGCATCTCATAGAAATCATTTACTTTATATTATGATGATACAGAATACTAAAGAATCTTTATTTTTCATGCGGCTAGTATATGTTCCTCAACAGAATAAAATAGTACAATAAAAGCTAAAAGCAAAAGCTTAAAGAAGACGGAATCCTTCGACGTAGCCACGTAAATCCATGATAGAATTATATATAGTTGTGTTTTGTATTTGTGACGCCAGCATGGTTAGTTTGTAGATGTATAGCCAATGGCACTTGGTTCAAGATGTCATATTGGTATCAGGAACTGGATTTAATAAGTTGCTAAAGATTTGAACTGCCATAAAGTTGCTCTAGAAGGCGTCATGACTGATAGGGCGTCGATAAATTTTCATCATTTGGCATGAATCTCAAGATAATTTTTTTTATAAGAAATGTTCAAAGTTCGACTAAAAGTCATCAAGAGTTCTGTTTTGAGTAAAATTTTAGTCAAAATGATCAACTCGACCTGACGGACACAATGATATCAAAGTTTATCCAATTCGAGTTAAAACAAGCTCGGATCAAGCCATTGGACTGATTTTTGAAGCTTTTACAGCACAATTAGAAAAACAAACATATTTCAAATCTAGCGTCTCAACAAGACAAATCCAACAAAGTCAAGATCACACAATTCTGACATTATGCACTTAAATGTCCATAGAACATGGTATGATTGAGGGAACCTCCCTAAGTTGCTCGTTGGAGTGGCCCATATTTCTTCCTTATTTGAAACATGGACTCCAAAAATAGAGTCATTCATCACCCCCCCCCCCAACCTTTTGAGAGGGGACCTTGACTTTGACTCAGAAGAAGATCCAAGCTTGGAGAAAGCCTAACAACATTTCAGCATCGAAGATTTGGCAAACTCCTACCACTCCTGCAGCCACCGCCACCATCAGCCACCTCGTGCTCTTTCCCTTCTGGAGTCACAATGTGCATTTCGAGAAATTAGCCTACGTTGTGAAACAGTTGAGCACCTAGTAGAGCAATACGGCGTCCACTACACTATGTAATAACACACCCCGAATAAGGTGCAGCGACACACCTCAATGACGATGTAACAATACATCCCACATACAGTGTGGCAACACTTTTTAAAGATGGTGTAACAATGCATCCCAAATACGACGCAACAAAATACTCTAATGACGATGTAATCATGCAACCCACTGTGCAACAATGTCTTTCAAAGACTGTGTAACCCCAAAGACGGTGATTTTCTCCAAACTCCTAAAGCGCCTTCCTTTCAGCTTCCCACTCCGGCCGCTATAGCTTAAGGACATCATCACAGCTCACCACTATGGCCTCATGACCAACTAAGACCAACATTTTCCATAGCTCATTCAGCTCCCAACTCCGATCCATGTAGCATACAGATGTCATCACAGCTCACCACTATGATCTACATAACCAACTATAGTATACATGGTCCACAACTCATACAACTTCCAGCCCCGGCCTCTACGACCTATAGACATCATTGCAGCTCACCTCTATTAACTAAGCCACCAACTGCAACTTACGTGGTCTACAACTCATGTAGCTATCAACTTCGGCCCCTGCGGCATATGAACTTTAACATATATGACCAACTAAGATATGCTTGGCTCACAGCTCATGCAGTTCCAAACTCTAAAATCTATAGCCTACAGACATCACTACAACTCACCACTACAACCTATCTGATCAACTATGATCTACGTGGATTACAACTTGCAACTCTCAAACTGTCTTTGCAGTCTACAAATTTCACCACTATTCCCTACTACTACCTATATGACCAACTATAGCCTATGTGGCCCATAGCTCACACACCCCCCAACTCTAATTTATGTGGCCTACAGAAGTTATTGTTACTCACCACTAAAGCATATGTGGTTCACTGCTCCTGCAGCTTACTACTACGACCTATGTGTCCAATAAAAACCACGGAGACAACCATCAATGGCTCACATAACCATCTACTATCATGACTTTCAATTATGGCTCATACAATAAGTTGGTGTTATAACCATCTTTTATAATATTCATGGTTGACTACTGCCTCATTATTAATTGACTATGTCTCTTGCATTCTGCTATCACCAAAAATTATATTCATTAAGGTTAGATTAAGACTATTATCAATGAACTACTGTTGTATATTTACAATGATTAACTATGTAACTTCACCTTTCCTAATTATGGAGAACAGTAGACCCATGTACTCAAATTTATATATAGTGGATTATTTAAACTAGGCTAGCCCCATGGTTTTCTTTCCTTTCCAGAGTTTCCCACATAAAAAATTGAGGTGTTTCATATTGTTTACTTCTCTTCAATTACATGAGTGTGTGTTAAGTTCTTATAAAATGCTAAGATAATTATCCATTACCCTATCACCGCGGACTGTCTGACATGCATCAATTTTGCACCGTCTATGGTTGATTCACTTATTGACTAAGCAACCTAGATAAAGCCAAACATTTATAACAACAACCTAGAAGTCAGGCAACATCAACGCAAAACTTAGGTAACAACATCTTGTAATTGCCCAAAAGCTGAATCAACCACAACTCAGAAGGAAAGATGATAGTAACCTCAGAAGCAACATCAAAATTTTACTATATCAACTAAAAGAAAAATATACAGACAAACACATTATCATCATGTAAGGATGTTACATCAAGTGATTAAAATGCTACAAATACAAATGCAAGGCAGTACATCTTCAATTGGTGTCAGCATTGCCTCCTCAAAATTTTGATACTTTACCGATTTTTAGGGGGTTGAAATTCGCCATCAAGATTCACCACATGAGATGGAGAAATATCCTACCGAAAACATGACAACAACGCAAAAAATCTCTACTAAAAAGCGTGACACAATGCCAAAAATCTCTTCCAGTAACCACCACAGTAACACAAAAGGACATTTCGTTGATCGTCTATAATCAGGTCAGGGAACATAATTTTTTTTCTAGAGATCTTATTAATCGCTTGTTAAGAGGTCGGGGGGACTCCACCTTATTCCTCTAAAAAGCATAATAAAAATATGAAAGGAGATCTCATTGATAGTTTGTAATCATACTAAGGTACACATTCTTTCTTCTAGAGATCCCATTGATTACCTACTAGCAAGTCAAGTGACCACACCTTCTTCCTCCAAAAACACAACGACAACACAAAAGGAGATTATGTTGACCACCTACAAGCAGACAAAGGGACATTTTATTTCTTCTATAGATCATGTTGATCGCTTGTTGGCTGGTTGGTAATGGTCGCGAGTCAAAAGAAGACTCAATCTTGGAGGAGGAGCAGAAGTCCAACATCTCTCATGCATTGTAGATTCAATAAATGCATCCCACTTCTACAGTTGTCCACCTCTATCAACCATCACCCATCAGCCACAGTTGACCACCATTTGCAGCCCCTTACTCCTTGCAAAATCATGACGTGCACCATAGAATTTTGTAGATTGAAGAATAATGAGACACATTGCATAACAACACACCTCACATTTAGTGTCACGATCCCTTCCAAAAGATGATGTAATAATGCACCTCGAATGTGGTGCAACAACACAACTTGATGACGGTGTAACAAAGCACCCCACATACGATATGATGACTCCTCCTGACAGTTTTATTTTTATTTAGATTAGAATCTAATTAGAGTTTGAAATGAACATCAAACTTGTTATGTTCATCTTAAACCAAGGAAGAGATCAAAAAAAAATATTAGGTTTAATTGGGTGGGTACAAAGAGTCTTCATAATTTATCTAATTCAAGAGATTAGTTTAACCAACCTAGTCTATAGGGTAAGTCAACAAATTGTGGAAACTTGAGGCCTTGGTTTAGCTCTTTATTTTTAAAAGTCTTAAAGGTTCAAGTTTTTCCATGAATGCATGTTAAAACCTCTTCATTTTTAATATCCTAATAAATGATCAACTCAACTTTAATAGTTATGAGCTAAAGAACAAATCAGGTGCACAACGAGTCAAGAAGAGTAAAGATGTGGTTTTGGTTCTTAATTTGGTCCAACCATCAATTGATCCTCTAGGTACCCACTAAAGAGTTCCTAGAGGTAGACAACATGCTCTATGGATGAGTTAAGAAGAAAGATATAGAAGTCATTAAAAATGAGGTAAGCAAACACACTACCTTTTTTACATACTTTTAACACCTAACCACTATTTTAAAGGAGATTTTGACATAATCAAGATTGATGCTCGTATGGTTATTAGCCTTACCTAAAGGCTAATAGAAGATACCATAGTTATACAATAACATTTACTCATATAAATGGCTATGCAAAATGATCAAAGGAAGGAGAAACATTTGGTTTACCACATAAATCCCATTGATCTCTAGTAGGTTCCTACTCAACCACAACTAATTTAGTTTATACACCATTCATTACATAGGTTAGCCTCTCCTAGTGAGACTAATAAGTTTAGCAATCACACAAAGTTTTAGAGGAAGTCATACTTACATAATCACAAATGTTGGTGATCTTTTAAGCCTTACACCTACTCATGTTAATAGTGTTTGATTGGGATCTCTAACTCAACACTCGTTATTATTAATAGAGTGCAAGGAGTTGCAAACCAAGTTATCGACTATGAACTTATTTTATTACATTTTGGTTGGCAATTCCACCCTCCCATAGAAGTAGAAGCTTGAGAAAAGGAAATCCTTGTGTTTCAAGAAGTAGGGGTTCTTTTTTTTCATGGGCTAGAAAAAAGTCCCAACTATTAATAGTTATGAGTAGCACATTCTTGTCTGTCCCTTTTCACTAGTTATTCCATAAATGATATCATTGAGCACTTAAGGGTAAGCATATGTAAAAATAATTTTGTGGAGGTCAAAAGAGACAAAGGACTAAGATGCTCATTGAAATACCCTCAATGTCATAATTGACATTGATCCTAATGAAAATAACCTTCTTGATGATATCCTCTTGGTGAAGACTAGAAGATTTTTTTACTAGGAGCAACACTAGAGTTCAAGCTATCGCAATTTTGTAGTTGAGGAGGGAAAAAGTCTCAGCCTAAATTAATGTTTGTCACACCAATTCACGTAATAGAATGAAGTCATTATTGATTTAAGGAGAAAGGAAAAGAAAATGGTAGCAATTGTGGCTTCCTTATAAATTCAAATTTTCATGTCACAAAAAGCACTCAATGAAATTGATAAGCTCAAGGATATTCAATGATAAAAAATAAGAAGGTTTAAGATGCTATAATTAATTCCCATTAAAAGTTCCTTAAGGCAATTACCGTGCCTAAAAAGTATAATGACTAGTTAATTAGTAGTAGATGAATGATACTCTAACAAATTAATTGCATATGAATCTTATGGCCTTATTCAAAGGAATTTGAAGTACATTAACACCCTTATAGTTTTAGGTCTTCATATTTAAAGCTATTTAATGACACGAGAAACTTAAGGTTTAAGATGCTCAAATATATGAGAGATTGACACTTTATTGTTTAGGAAATTTGTTAGAAGCTTAGTGTTGACTTCTTTTTAATGAGGTTAACATTTTTTTCTTTCCAGCATATCCTTGGACTCTATGATTTAGTCTTAGGATTTCATTTAAAAGATTTCCCTAAAATAATAGTTCATAAAAGAGCCAAAACTTAGAATAAAACCCATAAATTCCTTTTTAGTTTAAAATGAACACAACATGATCATTAACTTGTTGAATTAAAGTTAATCTAAACATAGTTGGGTCATTGAGAACCAAAAACCAAAATCATTTCTAGGATCCAAGACACCCTTAGGTCACCACTTAAAACACATAAACCCAATGAATCAAAACTACTCTACATCCATAAGATTCCTCCTAGGAACCTTTGGATCCCTTTCTCTGACATAGCCCTTAAGTCTAGTTGGTTAGTTAAGCCAGTCTGACTAAATCAGCTCATAGTGTCTCTATATGACCCACTAATCACATTAAATATCTTTGCTCAAACATTTGGTTTATAATTAACTCAAATATCTTATGTTATTAATAAACATGCTTGAGTTAACTTGGACTCCTTTGATTAGACATGACATATAAGGAGATGGATGAGTCAAAATGAACTCAAAGTCAAATAGATATAAACTATATTTGACTCAAAATTTGATAGACGGTCTCTTAAATCAAAACCATATCAAAATAGATTACAAATGAAGCCAATTGACCACATTAAACCTAATTCACATAATTAATTGTATTAAGATCATGAGCAACCCATTGAAGGCTACTTGAACTCCATTAAGATAGGTTTAGCCTAAGTTTTTTCCTGCCAAACCCAATGTCTCATCTCCTCATATTGAATCATAAAATAAGGCAGTGTCAGTTGAAATTAAAACTTAAATGTTGTGATTAAAAATAACATTTAAACCTCCCCAAGACAGACTAAGATCCATAAGATTTGAAATGGCCATTTTAAAGTTTCATTATGATTAAAACTTGTTAAAATAATAAAAAACCATTTACTTATTTTAGATAAAATTAATTTATGCATGTAATTCATTAACACCTAATGGGTCATTTGAAATAAACTAAATAGTAGATGATGCTTGGTTTCAATTAAAATTCCCAAAATTATTAATCTTATTTAATTAAAACAAACTCAAGCAACTTATCTTGATTTTCATTTTGTTAATCCCCAAGCACACTTTAACACATTAGTTAATCCCCAAGCACATCTATAAAATAACCCAAATCCAAGAATAAGACATGCTTGTTTTGGTTACAAATCATCCAAACAAAAAGTTATTTCAATTAAAACCACCTCAATCCACCCTGTTAACACCTATTGGGCCAACTCTCAAATAATTTGAAACCTTAAATTACAAACCTATCATGTTCCATAGCCATATATATATATATAGACACACACACACACACACACACACATACATATGTACATACATACATACATACATTTTAGGCTAGGGTAGGTGGGTTTGACACTACACATCATTAACAATACCTAAGCCTTCAAGAAACATCTCCACTTATTTTAACCTCCTCTCTTCCTTCTATTTCAAGTATGATCAAAATGTGCTATGATAGCCTCACCATCAAGGTCCCCCTCCAATGTTCCCAACATTTGGAAATAGATGGGAAGTCCTACTTGAGCTCAAATTAAGCATAAGAAACCATCAATTGCAAAGAATTCTCATGGCATCGGGTCTTTATCAAACTCCACCCTCATTTGCTATGCATTTGTCCTTTTCTAAAACAAATTATAAACTAAAGGTAATTGATTATGGGATAGGCTCCTCATAAGTTCTTGATTTTTTCCAATGGAATGGATTTAAAATATAAGCCTTTGATTGCTCAGCTCAATTCTCTTTGATCTTTGGTTGGGGTTTTAGTGGCTGGTGGAAGGAAACATAATTACAATGGTCCATTATTTAATTAAAATGGATGGCTAAGACTTGATAGGACTAAGAATTTTACCCCAACCCATACAACCTTGTCAGCTTTATGTTTTTTATTAAATGCATATCAAAATGAGTACTTAACTAAAAATTGCAAATAAATAGTATATGGAATCAACAAAATGTCTATTGTTAAATATAAATAAATTCAAGATCTAATTCCTAAGGTATTTTTATTAATTGATTAAATATTGATAATTAATTAAATTGTTAAGTGTTTCCTAATTTTAGTAAGAACATTCCATGTAATGCATTTGGGTCATGATTTACCTTTTTTATTTTTCCTAGGAATAGTTTTGATCATATCAAAGAGAATTTCACATATATGTACAAAATTCATTAAAATGTAATAATAATGATGATGATTATTATTATTATCATTATTATTATTATCATTATTATTATTATTATTATAGTAATAATCATAATATTCATAATAATAATTCAAAATAAAACTAAATCTTTTCAAATGAACTTCATATCCCTAAATTAAATAATGACTTCATAAGCTCAATCTTGTATTTCTTGAGTTAATTTCATAAAGAAGTTGAATAAATTTTGTTAGTGAATTAAATAATTCATTAATAAAATTATTATTTTCATAAATTTATAATAAATGAAATTTAATCATAAATAAAGGAAAGCAAATAATTATAAGTGAATATCAAAAGACTAAGCAAATTAAATCATATACTAAAATTAAGCATCTACCCCTAAATTTATACATGAAGAAATTAAGACATATGAACCAATATACACTTCTTTCCTCTCTTCTTCAACATCAAAAAGATATGCAAGTGAAAGTTTCAATAGTTGTTGGGGTCCTACTTTGGGGCTCCTTATGAATTTAAATCAATTATACTAAGCCTGCCTCTAAGTGAGGAAAACATATCCGGGTTAAGACCTTTTATGAATATATCTACTATTTGATTCAATGTCGTTAAATTTAATATCAATTCATCCTTTAGACACATGATCTCTAATAATATAATGACAAATATTAATGTATGTTTATTTCTATAATATTGTATAAGAATTTTAATATATATAACACTTGTATTGTCACGCATTATACGTAAGATTCCCAATTTATACCAAAATTAGAAAGGTTCTACTCATGCAATAGACTTGGGCAAGCATGACTTCTTGTAGTAATATATTATGCTTCTATATTAGATAGGGTTAATGAAGTTTGTTTTCTATTATACAATGAGAAACAATATCTTACAAATTGGCATGGTCCTAATGTGCTCTTTTTATCTACCTTACACGCAACAAATTATGTATTTGAATAACCAACTATGGTAAAAGATATATTATTCCTTGGGTATTGAATTCCTAATTCAAAAGTTCCTATAAAGTACCTAAATTTTTTTATCACATCTAAGTGTGACTCTTTAGAATTAGATTGAAAATTTGCACACGAGTAAATATCAAGTTCACTAGTTGTTAAATAAAATAATGAATTAGTCATCCATATATATATCTTATGATATATAGATTTTTCATTTGGATCATTATCTATTGAGTTGTAGGGGCTCATAGGGGTATTTACACTCTTACAACCTCTCATGTTAAACCTTTTAAATAATTCATTAATGTATTTTGTTTGACTCAAAAATGTCCCCTCTTTTTCTTTTCCTTTTTTTTTTTTGGCCTACATTAAAGACTGGAAATTAAGTCAATTATCTCAACATACTGATTTCAATTTCTTTACCTATGATGGAGGTAAATTCATCATTTTTTTATTTGTTTGTTGAACCAAAAAAGATATTATCCAAACATACTTAAATAAACAAAATATCATTATTAATTCTTTTTATGAAGAAAGTAGTTTCTACAAAACATTTTTGAAATGAATTTTGTTAAAGGAATGAAGCAAGCCTAACATACCAAGATCGAGGTGCTAGTATAAGTCCATGAAGCGCTCCTTCTAATTTGTATAC
The DNA here is from genome assembly GCA_003013225.1 of Phalaenopsis aphrodite. Lineage (NCBI taxonomy): Eukaryota > Viridiplantae > Streptophyta > Magnoliopsida > Asparagales > Orchidaceae > Phalaenopsis > Phalaenopsis aphrodite. The sequence continues at coordinate 2,116,327 of NEWO01000059.1, read as the reverse complement.
ATAATCAAGATGTGTTGGACTTTCAAACCCAAGAGGTTATTCAAAATGTGCATCATCCTCAAATAAACCATTTAAGAAAGAACTCCTAACATCAATTTGATATAAATTAAACATTTTAAAGCGGGAAAATGCCAATAATATTTTGATCTATTTTAGTCGGGCTATAGGGACAAAGGTTTCTTCAATGTATATTCCTTCTATTTGGTTGTATCTTTTAGCTTCGTTTCTTATAATTATTCCTAATTAATGCAACTTAATTTAAATGACCTTTTAGTTCAAATTATGATTTGATCTAGCCATATATGCACTAACTCCCAAAAATTATTTCTAATGAATTGATTTAACTCATCTTGTATAGCACTAATCCAGAAGTAATCAACTATGGCTTCATCTATATTAATAGGTTCAATTAAAGAAAAGAATGAAGTATTATTAACCTCTTATCTTAAATTATTTTTTGTTCTAACACTAAATTTTGGGTTTCTTATAATAAGTTTTTTAGGGTGACTTATGGAGTAGCTCCATTCTTTTGACAATTTTATGTTCTCATTTTTTTTAATTCCAAGTTTTTCTATTGTCGTTGGATTTGTCTTTCTTTTCTATATCTACAAGTGGAGTGAAAGGAATAGATTCATTAAAACTAACATAAGTGGATTTATTAACTATTAAGGTTCTTTTGTTAAAAAACGTATAAGTCTTTTCTATAGATGAGTAACCTAAGATGATTGCTTCATTGGATTTAGTATCAAACTTAACAAAGTTGGATTTTTCATTGTATAGCATAAAGCACTTACATCCAAAGACACATAAATGATATAGATTTAGGGTTCTAGCTTTTAGTAATTTATAAGGAGTTCTACTTAATCTTGGTGTCATATTTAGCTATTAAGCACATTGGAAAAAATATTTTCTACTTCAGCCTACAACTATTTAAGATGTTCATATTTATTAAGATCTAGCAGCTTCTATAAGTGTTTTATTCTTCCTTCCCACTATCATATTTTGTTATTGTCTTCTAGGTGCAAAAATATCGTGTATTACTCCATTTCTTTACATTATGATTTTATTTTTATTTGCAAATTCCTCATCGTGGTCACCGTCTACACCCATGTTTTTCTATCCATATGACAAATATTTTAAATTCTATAAATGATTAATTTTACGACCAAGAAATCTTACCTAAGAATATCCTAGACTTGTTGTGTTTATTGGTCAGGACAAATCCATATGCAAGATCTCTAATCAAGAGGTGATTATATTTTTGCTTGATTAGAATGGTGCCTAACTTGTTTTCTTAGTTAACAAACATTAAAAATGTGCTCATTATAAAATTCTAACTTAGGAATGCCTCTAACCAAGTTTGAGTGTGTACTTCTCTTAAGTGTGTTTATGTTGGCATGGCATAATCTCTTATGGCACAACCAATATTCATTTAGTGTGATTTTCAAGAATAAATGTTTTTTTTTTTAATTTTTATTATGAAAATAAAGCATATAAATATTATTAATATAAATTCCTTCTAACATAATGTTTTTATACAAATTTAACAAATATTTATTATCCAAAAACTTAATGTTAAAAACTTTTTTACACGCAGTTGGCTAATACATAACAAAATGTGTTTTAATTCATCAACTGAAAAAAGATTATTAATCATAAATGATTTTATTCTTGCCAATAATGCCTAAGCTGATTATCCTCCTCATTTTATTATGATCAAGAATTATTTTTTTTTTGTCCGTCATTGATTCAAGTGCAATGAATTTCTTTTTTTCTTCAATCATATGTCAAAAGTGCCCACGATCCAAGCACCAGATGCATTCACTAGTCCTATTGTGAATGCACACATGCACACACAATAAAATAAGAGATTTAGATACCAAGATCATTTTAGGCCCCTTTAATATGGGAAAAGAATACATGTTTTGATTATTTTTATTATTTATTTTTCAATTTAGTGATGTATTCAACTAAGATTGATGAGTGCATAATGTAGCAATATGTCCAACTTTGTCACATGAATAACATGAAATCTTAGTGAATGGGTGAGAAAACTAATGAAATTTTAAATTATATCTATTAAAAGAACATGTAATTATAGGTGTAGTAAGTTGATGAAAAAAATGACATGCTTTCCTTCTTCCATCCTCCTTCCTCCATCTATTTCTCCTCCTAGACATTAGTTTACTATTCCATTGCTAGTTGGTTGATGTTTTGTTGATTTTTGTGGTTTTCTCCAATTGAAAGGCTATCTTATTTAGATATTCTAGCTAGCGATGATCGGGCATATAAACCAGATGTGGCTAAATTGCACTTTTCTCAATGTTTTCATGATCACCTTAAAGTTCATGATCTTAAAGGTTTCTTGAAGAAAGCTCTATGAAAGATCTTAAAGGTTTCTTGAAGAAAGATCTATGGAGTAGACTACCTTTTTTAAAGTAATTTTTTTCTTGTTCATGTTTTTAAGAGATGAAAATAGTTCTTAGCCAAAAAAACAAGTTCATCATAGCTTAGATCATATACTGGTTCAACATATGATTTCCTAAAATCATTGTCAGCCATCAAGCATATGTTGGTGATATCTTTTCAATTTCATAGTTTGATTAATCTGAATCACAGTTGTTCAAGAAAGCTATTTGCATTTTGTTCTTGTTCATACAATGCTCACCTTACTCTTCTTATTTTTCTTTGGAGCAAGCATTTATTAGGTCCAGGGCAGCCTGGTTTTGTATGACTTGGTTTGTTGCACTCAAATATCTCAAGTTTTTACTAACATTTTTATCATCTATAAACATTCTACCAAGAACATGTAAATGCATGTAAAGAAGTAATGATTTTGATAAAGCACATATATATTTCAACAATGCTCTGATTTGAATGCATAAAAAAAAATTTATATTCATAATATATATATATATATATATATATATATATATATATATATATATATATATATATATATATATTCTCGTGAGATTGCTTGACTTCATTTGTATGCTCATACGTGATATAAAGTCCGACCCAAATTTCTTTATGAAAGTTGAAATGCACATGTAATCTTCATATTTTGACGCATAAGAAAATAGTAATAAACATGTATATTTTAATGGTTTGTGTCCTCTTTCTTCTATAGTCCATTCATTAAGGGCCCGTTTAGGGCAGCTGATTTAGTGCGGTGGCGTTTTGAAAATACACCCGACCTGTTTGGGTAAACTGTGTTTTGACACCTTGTGCGTTTTCAAAACACTGAAAATAGTGTTTTTCACACCGCACTTATCTAGGTGCGGTGGTAGGTTTCTGGTTGTGGTCTGGTTTTTCCATAAAAATAAAAATTTGTAATAGTTATTCTACCTAGCTTATCAACAGATTATTTTTAATCAGCTTATCAGCAAATTACTCAATAAGTTACAGTGCGCCTAAATGAGACATCAATATGCAAATCATTTTCAAATTTAATAGGTGGAGAATAGCCAACTTAAACTAAAATTTCACATACAAAAATTAATAGATTGTGTAAAACTAGACATACTAATTTTTCAAAAATTAAACGAAATTTCATCAAATGGTGGAGACCGGGTAGTTGAATAACCTTCTAAACCACTACAATCACCACAACATGCCATGGTATTGATCTAATTGGTAGGGTGTCATAATTTTACCAAGTTAGAAAATTCCTTGTGAGTACAAAATTCTTAAGCAAACACAAAAAGAAGGAACGATATTTACTAATAACATTAGTTAGGAGTCCCAAAATCTTGCTAACGTACTACCATTATTATCTTGTGAGTACAAAATTCTTACACTGACTTACTTTTGTTGACGCCAAACACTACAACACGAAAAAAAAATTATGTCCACACGTTCGAACAACCAACCGTTGGGCGTCGCGTCGCCCGGCACTGTCGTGTATGGCAACGTGGCGGCCGGCGAGTGTCAGGACAAAAAAATTTCTTTTACAACACAAATACTTTGATTTGATTATCATTTTCCTAGATCCCAAGGGGTCATAATCAACCAAGTTTTTCATAATTTCACCATGCCAAGAAATATATAGAATAATTAAAAGAACTAAGTTTATATATTAGATAAATACTTGTAAAATTAACTTGTTTTGTTATCTATTATTTTATAACAAAAAAATAATCACATGCACAGGCAAAGTTATAGGCATAAATAAGCCAGTATGCAAGTGCCAACATGCAGCTCAGTCACATTGCAAGAATAGCCATATTGCAGCCACAAAATTAAAAAAAAAAAAAAGGTTTTTTTACATGCACAGCACCCGAAACATTGTTATTTATAAATCTAGCACCCTCTTTCATCCATTTTTCAAATTTCCCACTCAAACTATTAAAATTCATGATAAAACCACAACCCATATTCTTCATTTTTATCAAACTGTCAATGGTTTGATGATGGCACGCCAAAATACATCGGTTCGGTAATTCAAAATTATCACATGGGGGCTAGATTTTGAAAATAGCAATGTTTCGGGTGTTGTGTATGTAATTATCCCAATAGAAAACAATAAAAGAAAAATAGAGAAGCAGCATATTGCAAATAGAAGAGAATAACAATGAGCATTAAAGCAAAACACTAAAAAAACATAACTATTCTGTGAACAAATCGGATCTAGGTTGTTATTAATACAAAATATTTCATTAATATTGTTATGAACATCAACGAATGGGGGGCACATTTATATGCTAACAGTTCATGATGAAATTAAAAAAGCGCAGGATCCTTCAGTTACGTTATAGAAGAACTCCATGGCTGATGAACAAAGGCATGATGTTGTATTTTGCAATATGGCAAAAGACTAAAAGAGCGTTTTTTTTTTTGCTTCTAGTGAAGACATTCTACTTGCAGCCGATTTGAGAAGTTTGCATCAGCTTTACATGCCTATCTTACAGCAAAATTGGTGGTATAAATCATGAGAAGAGACGCAGGAAATTACTGGCGTATGCCATTGGCATGACATTGGGATGTGGCTGCAAGAATTAAGTTCAACGAACACGCAGAAAAAAGCATTAGTCTAAATTGATTGAGACAAAAAAACAAAAAAAATGAGCACAGAAGTAAGACAAGTAAAACCAAGATCTTAAATGGATTCATAGGATGCTAATCAAATGGTATGAGTTTGAGAGTCTTTTGGCAGGCAGTTACAATAGGAGCTCCTTTTAAATGGATTCATAGGATGCTAATCAAATAGTATGATCATATGATTCTAATAAACCTTGTAAAACTCTTAAGGAATGGCAAACTACAGGTGAAGCGAATCAGTGACTAGAACAGAAGCAAGGAAATGTTATGGCACGGCTTCATGTTGTTAATTATGGTCATGCACAAAAACAAGATGAAGGGCCTGCTTATAGTCATAGAACATACTAATGAATAGGATCAAGATGGAATATTGGATTTTTTTTTTTTTTTTAAGCACTGGTAAAAGTTAAACTCGAATCAAGAAAAATAAGTAACAGAAAGTTCTAAAAACTCTACTCACCACTGCTGAAAATGTCACAATGTCTGGTTTCATCTCTGGGGCCTTGAAGCGTATGAGAGCACCTTTATTTCCCATCTGTATCAAAATAACAGTTAATCCAAATTGGCATTTATTAAATGGAGACAGCATTGAGCAGAAAAGCTTCATTATTGACCAGAAATGCTTGTATTCTTACAATAACAAGTGTTCCTTGATAATCTAATAAAGCACATATGCATAACGAAATTAAGCTCATGCAATGAAGAAATTCTCAGATGTGCCAGTTCCGTTGCCTGTGGGCGAGTGAAAGGGAGGTGAGATACTACTCATCTATTTTATTTTATTACTATATGAAAGGAAAGAGAAAGTACTATTTTCGAAATCAAGTATCCACCAAATAAGGAGAAGGCTATATCAAATAGTCTGAACTCTTACTGGAAACATTCTTTTTTTCGAATGGGAGATAATGTTTTGATTCATTTTAAAGGAGCTAACTCTAGTTTCCCATCAGTTCACTGATGAAGAAGAAAGAAAATTGCATATAATCATGCAAACAATGTGGGGATAAGTTGATCTCTAGACAAAAGCATGGCAGTGGAAGGACAGGTGCTTCCTGTCTAACCATGCCATCGCCATCAACCACATAAGTCACAGCAAGAGCAGTAACCCTTTGACGTGGGAGCTCCCCACAGAACCCTTTCAGGAATCCCTCCTGAGAAGCCGCGACCTCTGCTACAGTCCTGCAAACTGGACCGAATGCTGAAAAGCTTCTTGCGACCTGGTACCCATCAAGACCGTGAATTGAGGGCCGGCCAACTATCCTAAGTGGATTTGGCCCCTCCTTTCAACAGTGAGCCCAATCCAAGTTATCCAGGACTTATATATTTGATTACTATGCTTAGATTTTCAGTTTTTTTGTGTGTTTTGTATCGGGACAACCGCCGCGCCCCTTCTTGCCTTCGAGGGATTTATCCTAGGGTTCCAGGTGGTGCTTCGACTATATATTAGTACCCATCTGGTGTTTATCCTTCCCCAACTCTACATCCCTCACACTTCACTACCACGCACTGGCAACAAGCCTTTCGTTGTTTTCCTACAGTTTTCTCGCTGTCCAACCCTTTTCCTCATGCCCCCATCAGGACAGCCTTACTTTGGCTGTCCGATCACTGCATCCCTCATCATTGTTCCATTCCTCCATCCTCGCTGCCACCGCTGTTCCAGCCCCTTCTCATTTGCTGCCACTGCTGCTCCAGCGCTCCATAACAGCTGCCATCGCTGTTTCAGCCCTCCCCCTTCACTGCCATGATCCCAGACAACCGTCCCCCATCAATATATGTCTGTACTTGTTGTCCGGAAGCCAAGAAGCCATTGACTTGTTGTTTCCAGCTTGCTAGCCATCTTGTCCACCATTCCACCACCTTTCAAACCCTAGCCGATCACCACCACGAGATCCACCCTAATTTGAGGATTTGTGATTTGTTGATGTATTTTTCCTTTGAAGTGTGTTGGCTATAATCACCTATTATTTTCAATGATAATATTTTTTTATCTATTATGGTTTGAGTTAGCTCTGGTATCATTTGGTATCAGTACTAGCCTAATCCTAGTCCTATCATAGGATTTCTAACATCCACAAATACCCAACCATATCTTCACCCAAAAATTTTCTTTCCTACCCAACATCACACCCACACACCCTTTCGCCCTTTCGCCCCTAAAACCTTGGCCATGCCACTAATGATAAATTCCCCAAAGGGATGTTGAGGAACATACCATGAAAGAGGTGCAGCGGAAAATCCTCCAAGTGCAGCAGATGTTTGCCGCCATCGAGAGGATAAAATTCGAATAAGTCACCCGTAGCCATAACGGTGGCTTGCTAGATCAATGGAATAGAGTGAACCTCTTCCACCGTGCAAATTCTAGGAACGAAGAACCTCTACCCCGAATATTTGACCATAAAATATTTGAGAAGCCAAAATTTTAAAATAATGATGGATTTGCCACATTTTGACAACCACTTGGCTCCGGACGAGTTCATCGAGTGACTTCAGATTGTGGAACTTTTCTTTGAGTACTAGAGAAGAGGGTGGGAGCAAGGTAATAGTCATTCATGCAGAGTATGAAAATGTGATATATCAAACTATCGTTTTACAGGAGTTGAGGGAAGCATCAACAGGAATGACATGAGAAGTTTAAAAGGCCCATGAGTTTGGGGAACTGACACTAGAGACATGGCAACCCCATAGAAGAGAAATTCAGACATTATAGATACATATGCTACTTCCTAAGTTGCCCCTGATGAGGCAAGTTCAACATATTAGAGATGAGAAGCTTTTGAGCTACTTCTAGAAAACCATATGAAGTCCTTTGAGCGGTAAAACCAGTTCAACAATATACCCATGCACTGGTGATCAGGCTGGATATATAAAATATATAATGTGAGCAATCACCTAAAAATTTCTTGGGAAAAGAAAATTCTACAGTGGAACCCAAGTTTTTTCCGAGAAGAAGAGGCTTCTCCTGAGTGGTTACATGTCAATGTGGTCTAGTATGTCATAAATGTCATTCCAAAGTTGCTTCCTTCTAACATATATGTTTATCAGATATATCTAGTCAAGTACAAGTGGGAAAAGCATATTATAGACTTGCTCGAGATTTGACTCGTGAAAGTCTACATCGATATGCAGCTCCAGTTTAAGTTGTGTCAAAAGTGGAAGAATATTTAATCTATCGTGATGTGTCTTGGAATAGCAACACCTGCATAATTAACTTATCGAAAGCTTGTAATATTTTTGTTGCCTTCAAAGGGGTCAACCAAACTATTATGAGAAAACAGAAGCTTCGATAAATGAGATTTAAGCTCCCCCACATAACCCTTTCTACAAACCTTGCTACAGTCCCACAAGGTCCCAGCCATTGCTATAGACCCATAAACTGGACCAAAAGCAAAAAACTTCTAGCAACCTAGTACAAATCTTTCCAAGGATTTTGGCGCCTCCTCTCAACGGTGGGCTCAATCCTAATTACCTAGGGCTTATATATTGCTTTGTATTTTTATGTTTTCACTTTTTCGTGTGTTGTACATTGGGATAGTCGTCGTCTCTTCTTCCTTTTGAGGGTTGTATCCTAGGGCTCCAGATTGTGCTTCGATCCTTGCCCAATTCATCTGCATCCCTCCCGCTTCACTTCCAAGCATTCCTCCTCGCTGCAGGATGCCCCAACAGCAGCCCTTTTTGTTGTTTTCCTGCAGTTTCCTCATTGTCCGACCTTTTCCTTGCTGCCCCCGCCAAGAACAGCCTTCCTATGGCTGTTCGGCAGTCCATGGAATCCCTCATCACCGTTCCAGCCCTCAATACTCGCTGCCATCTCTGTTCCAGCTCTTCCCATTTGCTGCCATCGCTATTCCAGAATCCATACCAGCTGTTATCACTGTTCCAGCCCTCCCCCCCTTTGTTAGCCATCATCCCAAACAGCTGTGCCCCGTCAATATCTATCATGTACTTGCTGTCCTGAACCACAGCAGCCATTGTGTTACTGTTTTCAGCTTACCAACCACCTTGTCCACCCTCCCACCACCTTTCAAACGCTTGTGGATCACCACCACCACCCCGAGATCCACCCTAATTTGAGTGGTTGTATGTTTGTTGCTATTTCAGAGTTCCATGTGTCATTTTTTATTTTCCTTTTCAAATGTATTGGTTGTCATCGTTTATTTATTTTCGGTAATAATTTGTTTTTCTTATTGTGATTTGGGTTAACTCCAGCACCAACCTTGCAGAATAAAAATCTCATAGGCATGTGAGGGCCATGTACTGTAAAGGTGCAAAAGTGTTGTGAAAAACGACGACAATAAAGCGAAAAATGAAACGAAAAAAATTACACGCAGAAAAAACACCAGAGTGACATACAGATTTACGTTGTTCGGCAAATTTGCCTACGTCCACGGAGCTACAGAGGATTTTTCTACTTCGAGTAATTACACCGTCGAGCGCCTCGACGTTTACAAGAAAATCTCTATTTTCTTCTCTCTCTCTCTGTTCCTCTCTTTCTCTTAGCTCCCAAGAGGACTTGGTTTGGTCTTGCTTGGCTTGGCTTTTAACATAACTTATAACAAGCCATAAGAGGCTATTTACAGAAACTAGGAGAATAATAGGTGGGAGGTAGGTGTGCGGTAAATGGGTGTGGTAGGTGGGAAGGTAGGTGGGAAGGTAGGTGAGATTCTTAATTAGGAAGCTAACTAAATTGCGGTAGACCGGGTCTCCACATTACCAAACACAAAAGTCCTGATATTCTATATAGAGCAAGCCGATAATGGGGCTTATTTCAAGCGACTCATCTTGCAATAATAATTTAGGGTTTTTAGGTCATATTTTGGCCAGTTGGGATTTTATAAAGAATATAAAACGCCATTTTCTTCTTTCTTCTAATGCACCTCTTAGCACGTACACAGTGGAATTCAATTTCACACAGTTAAAGCTCAAGTTCTATTATCAATTTTGATATGTTATATACAAAAAAATTTAAAAATAATCTACGAGCTAGAATGCGTATTAACTCATCTTCTTTGTTCTCATTCCTGTTAAGTAGAAACACCAGATAGAAGGATTTAATTCATCATATATCAGAGAGAGAGAGAGAGATCAACCAACTATTTATCAGGCGAATTTGACTTGGAGTTCACCATAAAAATATTTTCTATATGGAAGGTGTCATCACCACAAGCGGTTATTGTCATTCATTGCTGCTCATTTTAAGAAATACAAAATCATAATCATAATTTTCTTCATATAAATTCACTAATTTTATGTTGCGTGCACCTCCCACAGTTATTTCTCTTGCAGTGCACCAGAGAATGGACTTCCTCAAATCTAACAAGAGGTAATCTCTATGCTAAACCGACATGAGCACGAGACTAGATAGATAGAGAAAGGACGCTTCTATTATTGAAAATGCAGGCATGGACAAGGACTCGGCACTATAATATTACAACTTAAAAAATAAGAAAATATACTTAAATTTTAAAAAAAATTAAAATAAAATCCTATGCTAATAAATATATTTAAATTGAAAAAACATCCAAGATGTTATAGATTGGTAGCTTGAAATTAAGGAAATTGATACTTTAGTAAAAAGATTGAAAATAGGCACAGTAAAAAAAAATCATTGAAAATTAAGGTATATAAAGAAAATAAAAATTAGTGTCGAAGGGATATTAAGTTAATTAGATAATATATTTTAAAGAAGCATTTACATAAATACAACATGATTCTCATGAATTTACATATCTAACAACTAATTTTTTATACTTCATAACACTCAAATCTTTAACATCACATCAAAATATAACTATTACTAAATTTTTAAGAGTAAAATATACATTTTCATACATAAGTTTATGACCAAAATGTTATAAAGATGAATATCAAACTTCAGGTGTCGATATGTAAATCCATAAGAATTGTGTGGTATATATGTAAAATTCCCGATTTTAAAACAAATGGGAATATGTTGCTACAACATAAATTTACATATGTAATATAAAACTTCATTATTCAAGGCACTTATGTCTGACACGTTTCTGTTAATTTTTAATTTATTTTAAATAGACGTGTGGATGGTGTGTCTGAGATGTGTCAGCTGCATGTTGAGCAAATGCGTATGTCCAACATGATCCGTGCCAATGCATCATAAAATATCCTATTAAACTTTATTATTATTCTAACATCATTCCCAAGATACTAATTTCCATGAATATTTGTTCCATATCCTCTTTAAAATTTACTTGGCAAATCATAAAGTTCAGTTTACCAATTCTAAGGATACATCACTTCATATATCTTGTTATATAGATCAATTTTGTATGTCATCTAACATAATAAATAAATTATGTTTTATGCTGTGCAAAGCTACCTTCCAACTATTTGAACAGGTTTTGCTGCAAATGCATATAACCAAGGCAATATTGCTATTTAAAGCATCAGAAGATTTATTTAAACATCCTGCATCGCCCTTTATATGAAAATATACCTAAATAAAATTTTCATTTATTTACTCTTCTGACAAAACCAATTATCTAGCATTTCTCAATTTTCATTGATAAATTTGGCAAATGCCACTTTGTCAGCTCTCCTTTTCCTTTAAAAAAACTAAATAGTAAAGATCTAAAACGTTCATATCATAGCAGTAAATTTATCAAGCATACTTTATCAGAAAGCTTCATTACCTGATCGCAATAGTTGGGAGCAGAAAATACAGTTATAAGCTTTCCATCATGCTCAACCTCATAGCCCTCATCCTTCATCTCATGTGACCGAACCACAAGATCTAATATTATTGCACAAAGGCAAGTGTGAAATTTAGAATCACATTGTAAATCAGCTTTACTAAAAAGAAAAATATCTTACCAAGATTATTTTCCTGTAAAAATCTCTTCGTCACATCTTCACCAAACGAAAGACCAACACCACGCTTACTGGGGCCCCTTCCAGGTTGAGGTTGTGGATCACTCCAAAGTATTTCACACATCAAACCTAACAAAGAAATATTTATATGCGCTTAATAACAGAACACAAAGAAGAAACAAGAATGATCTAATCCTTGAGTGCAAATACAAAGCTCAACGAAGCACAATAGTTTCCATAAATAATTTTTTGTGCATTCCCACTTCCTCCTTCATTGAATGTTCTTCCCTCTCCTTACTCAACATCCAGGGACCAGTCTTGCATTGACTTAATTTGTTAATTTCCTACTTATATGTTGCCAACTATCAAGCAGCTGAATTGATCCTTATGGACCACAGTTAAAGAAAATTAAATTTGATTCTGAATTAATTTAGAAAAATCAAGCAAGTATCCAGTCATGAGTTTCAAACATATTATAAAGCATTGATCTTTTGTAAGCATCTTCATAACCAATGTAAAAGATATGAACTCTATATTGATGTTTGATGTTATTTTATTATAAATAAAAAAAACTTAGATCATTCAACAGACAATACACTAAAACTAGTCTCTATTCAATCATACGCATTTTTATGAACTTAAAACACGCCTTTGGCACACACCTAACTTTCTCAACTTGCACCAAATCAATTGTCAAGAACCTTGATCATGTATTCTCAAAATCAATAGAAATAATATGAATATTATTTCTTTGCTCTCTGAACTTTTCATTAGCAGTATTAACTCTTATCTTGTGTTTTACTAACATTAAATCAAATTTATTTTCAAAACTAACAATTTTTTTCACCATAACTATATTACTTTCTCCCTCCTATCGTCACTGTATGGATTTAAAATATTACTCCTCTGAAGTTACAACAATCCTTAACATCAAATTTGTCTTTAAATATAAGCACGAGAATATATATATATATATATATATATATATATATATATATATATATATATATATATATATATATATAAAGCCCAAGGGCTGATATATTAAAGAAAAAGATACAGATAGGTTTGTATGAGTGAGTCTCAACACCCAACCCACACGGTAAAACGCACACCAAAAAATGTAAAAGATGGGTACATATAGAAATCAAAAAACCCAAAAACCACCCGGGCGCCGAAAAAGTGTGGGTCATCCCAATCTAGTCTTGACTCTGGCTCTAGTTCTCAGTAGGGATCCAACTAGCATATTGGTAAGGTGATGACAATTACCCGTAGTAACCAAAGTATCGTCCATAAGACTTGAGCTCTAATAGATTTTCATTCTTCTTCTATCTCCTAGAAGTGTAAACTTGTCATTCCTCCTCCAAAGAATCATTCTGATGGGGGTAGATCTGAAGCAGAAAGAATACCAACAGTAGTACCCACAATAGGTTATAGAATATGTGAAACATTAGTTGCCTCTACACTGGAAACTTCTTGAAGAAGTGGAGCTGCGAGGCTCTCCTGATTATCAGTCTGAATACTATTATTTATAGGTAATGGTCCATCAGTATTGTTTTCTATGGAGTTTGTAGGTGTCGGCATCGCTTCACTCGCAGTAACAGTAACAGCAGTGTCATAGGGGGTGGGGGGTCCTCAGGGACAACAAACACCTCCTGTCTGGTAGGATCCTCCTCAAATGGAACTAAAATATCCACAGCAATGGGGTTAGACTCCTTATTCACTTGAACCTTATATTTCAAAATAGGATGAAGCTTGTGGCATTTAGCAAGGATATAACCAAACATCTTACAGTGGGTACAATATGGGGGTTTGTGTTCCATGACGATTTGTTGTCAATAACCATTATGTGTTGTGCCCAGCCAGACTTCAGTAACATCAGACATCAGGTAAAGTAATATCCTTTTCCACAAGTATTCTGGCCATTGAGATCTGGTTAGGTTGAAAGTAGGCAGATCTAGTTTCAAAGGATCCCCAAGGATGACCCCAATAGAGTAGAAACCTGATGGTGAAAAAAATGCAGCTTAAGACCAGGTAAACTAAATCATACCGGTATAGTGAGAGTTTCATGCTATGGGTCAAAGTTAGGAGACCACTTGAGTAAGTTCATTGATTTTCCTTCAATATTAAGATATTTCTTGAAGAAAATTCTGGTGTAGTCTTCAGCCACTGTTAATTGGATCAACACATCTCTCATCAATGAGTCTCACTTTCCACTTGCCTACTAGTTTAAGATCATCAACACTTTCTGATAACATCCAGAGGAGGGTGTCCCCACTGAAATTTGCCAATAAGAGCAAGCTTAAATTTTTCTATTAAGGTAGAAATTTCTGATTCAGAGAAAAAGATTTTTTTTTTTCTCATTTTATATTTCCCTTCTTAATAAAAGAACAATCATCTGTATCCTCACGACATTCCTTATAACTTAAGGGGAATACCACTACAGACTCCTGAGGGTTACCCACCACGCGGGCAAAGGAGACTTTGTTCGACTCAATCAAAGAAGGAACGCCATCAGAGGTTGTCGGCGTTAAACTGCTGCGAGGTTGCTAAAAGACAGAGGAGTTGTCGGGCGCAGAAGCAGGAGCAGCACCGAAACAAAAGAATCAGGCGCAGACGACAGTTGCGAGCAACAGAGCAGGTGTGAACCTCGACGTCAAGCAGAGCAGGTGCGAACGTCGACGTCGAGCAGAGGAACGATAGCGATAGAGGAAGACGACGACAAAAGAAGTGGAGATATTGTGACGCGAGCCACGACAGGGAGTGCGAACGTCGATGTAGATGCAAATGCCGGAGCGAAGGGTCAATGATGAGAGATCTTCTCCGGCGGTAGAATCAATTGCGACCGAAATCGTCATTGGAAGCCCTAGCAAAGCTCTCGACCGTAGCCAACATCGTGGATATATATATATTATTTTTTTTCTCCAATCATTTCATTATTCTTAGGCCCCATTTGGTGCAGCATTCAAGCTGCGGTCTAGTTCGAACAGCACCATTATGAGTGTTTGGTGTGCTTGAATTTTTGTTGCTTTTCGGAAATGTGGCCTATGGAACAATGTTTGGTGACCTCCTTATTAGTGCCTACTTTTCTTCTTGTCTCGGTTACGGGATCATTTTCCTTCATCTTCTCCTTCGTCTTCACTGTTGTATCGCATCAAATTCCCCTCGGCTTGGTTAAAGCTATTTTGAACATTGTTCTGAGTTGTTTAGCTTGTCGAAGTTGTTTGGGTTGCCATGTTTGAGTTTATTTTCATCCCTTATTGTTCTTAAGTCATTTCGATTGGAATTTTATAGAGATCATTGATGCATCAGATGAATGGTAGAGAGAAAGAAGTTACATGTAAGCTAAATTTTACACAGTTCGATCATATTATTCAGTAAGTATGCATGTGTTCTTAAAAGTTCAAATCTATGTTTAATAAACTGCAGGTTATGTCAAATGTCAAAAAATTTAAATATTGCGACACAGATCCTAAACTAGAAGAGAAGTTGGATTGAATGTTTAGTCGTGGCGTTGCAACTAGAGCTTATGCATAGCTCCACACCAAGAGCCTCACGAACCTACACATGGTCATTACAATTCTAACCCCAGAAAGAGCTCCAACTTATCTCATTGAGGAATCGTTGCATGGGATAGATGATCGTACTAAGTTATTCAAAATATAATTCATCTAAGGGTGGAAAAAAGAAAGCAGGTGTTGGAATTCTAAGAACTCAGATTGAAGAGTTAATTAACACATGTATAACAGTGACATCTGCTTCAAGTATGCCTCATGCACTACAATCCCTTTCTAAGGCTAACATTGTGCTGGACCAACTCACAAAAGTGTTTGAAGAAATTCCACTTTATTTACAGTTTATAAAGGTACTCAGAGATAATAAAAGGAAGATTTTTATGGATTTGGTTCCTGAGCTAATAGTTCATTATCTATGTTATTTTTGTGAGAATCATAATGTGTAGCATAATTTCGAACAATTTATATTTTTTTTGCAATAATTGAACTATTATGTAATATTCGCTACAGTTATCTTGTTTTTTTTAGTTATCACCTTTTTTTTTTAATATTTACTACATATATGTCTCTCCCTTAACACTTATATTACGGGATTTGAACGGGTTTTGATGTCTTATATGATCTTTTGTAATTATTTCTTTTTTTTTTTTGCTTGGCAGCTTGCTTTTTTTACTGATTTTCTACTTCTGCTATACATAATTTCCCACTTGATTCTGGTCGATACTGGTTTTCTTCGGTTGATGTTGTGTTTTTGGTTGACAATGGGTGTTCGTGGTTTGGGCTATGTTGAAATTTATATTGTGCCCATGTGTTTTTATTTGAACTATTTATTTTGTAATACAAGTTGAGAGAGGTGTACTAAAGTATGTATTCTCAGAAATAAGTAGATGATTCCAGTATTTTTAGATAGGTTGATAACTATGAGGAGTCCACTCAGATAGTGACGTGGAGAATAATTTTGGAGAGAAAATTCTAACGAATACTAGATCATAAGGACACCAAAAGTAACATAATGATAACAGTACTTGTTACTACAATTTTAAATTGTGTTACTCATTATTAAATGATGTGTAACTTTTGATATAATTTGTCAGACTTTTGACTTTTTATAAACTTATGGATGAATTTTTTGGAGTTTTATTTGAATTCATGATGAAACAGCAAACTTACACAGCTAGCACATATGCATAAAAGCATCATAATGTTTTTCTCAAAGATGGCTACAGCACAACAATTTATTAGATTAGCACTCCAAACAGACATAATGCTTCATCAGCAATAGCTTCCACGGAAGCTACTTCATAGCTACTTCAAACAATTGCAGTTGCTTCAAAAAGACCCTTAATCTTCAAAAACTCACTAAAAATATTCATTAATCAAAACACTACAATATACCACATAATTCAATAAATCTCGATAAGTAATTCATCTAAACCTAAAGTTTTAAGTTCATCCATTTTCTTTAAAGCCAACACTACAATTTTAAGGATCAATCTATACGATACCTCATTATTTTATTCATTATGATCTACCAAAGTAGTTTCTTCCTTAAAACTCCAATATGGTAACTTCCCAAAATAGCAAATTAATATATCTTTAGTTTATCTTTAACTAAAGCCATATTATCTTCATTCTGAATAATCAAACACAACTGCAGTTTTTAAACTCTTATCAATTTATTTAGCTATTCCATATAAATCAATTCCATCTTCCTTGGTTCCAAATTTCATCATTTAGAAGTTTTAGAATGTGTTTTGCTCACTATACCCTGCAAAATTTCAAGCTTTTCAGTAATCATTATAAGTCAGAGAAGTATTCAATGTTTGACACTGTTTAAATAAGCATTTCATTTATTGAATAATATTTTATATCTCCTCACTCCACAATTCTTATTACCAATCTGTATAATCTGCTTCTAGCCTCATCTTAAATTTCAATAGCAATCTTTAATAGAATTATACATTTGTCAACAATAAAAATGTCGACAGAAATTAGTCCAAATAGAATATAAGTTTTCGAAAAATGTAACCTTCTTCGGGAGGCTCACAAAAGCGATCAATTGCACGTATATCAGAAAGCTTCACGCCATCAACACTGAATAGGCCACCATGAACAACAAACACCTTGTCGTTTATCACATGAGCCAAAGGTAAACAACAGAACACTTCCGCAAAAAGCTCAACAAATGCTTCACCTAGTTTAGACTTGACTTCTCCCTCAAAACCATATATCTTGTTCATGTTCTTGCTTTCATGATTTCCCCTAGCAAGATGCATAGCTGCAAATGTTTAGAAAAGCAATTAATACAGGAAAAACAACTAAAGCATGATAACAATATATTGCAAAGAAAATAGCATCCCAATAAAATAAAAAGGCAAAAAGTAAAAAAACATAAATAGATGAACCTAGCGAGCAAGTAAAAATGTATGCACCAAATAAAAAAAATAAAAACAAAGAAAAGGTGCATGCAAAATAATTTTCATCAACAACAACTGCCTATGCAATCACTTCTGCTCTAATTCATCAACTAAACCTTCTAGTCACCCAAAAAACGATATTATTTAATAAAAATTTTTAAATTATTTCAAACCAAGACATAATAAGTTGGATTTAACCCTGGAGCCCACCACAAGTATGTATTTTAACCAGAAACATAAATGCCAAACTGATTAGCCTTCCCAGCTAGCAATCATGTCAAAATTGACCTGAAGATTAGATTATGAGAGTAAAGGTCAATTCCATTCATTTTACAAGTAGTCTAAAAGAAAACGCCTACCTCATATTAGACATCAAATCATAAAATTATCAAAAAATCTGAATAGGGAACACCCAATTACCTGATAGACTGGTGACGTTGGTCATAAATCACATAGATTAGATCAAGTACAGAACGTGAATAGTTCAGGTGAAGGATAGATCATTAATTAGAGCCATGCTGATTAAGGTTGGGCAGCATGAAGTGGGATTGGTTCATTGGATCAAAATCAAGATTATAATGGGACAAAGAGGGTGAATTTGTTTTGTACAAAGTTTAAAGTTGAATTTTAAATTTTGGATTAGGATAAATATTATATAATTAATTTTTTAATTTAAATATTATCTTATTTGTAGATATGATTCCCTCTTTTGTGAAATTTATTTAGGGTTGATAAAGACAAAAGCCTGTTATAACTGCCTATAGTTAGGCCAAATTTCTGCAGTTAAACTCAATTCAAATCTATCCCTTCTCTCTCTCCCAAATGCCAAAGCCACTAGCTCATCCTAGACAAGTAAACAACAGCTGCTCTCTTTCACCCACTGCCTCCAGCAGCCACGGGAGTGCTCAAAATGCCACAGTGCACTGTTGTTCAGTTGCAGCTGCTTCCTGCACCGGCTACGACAGCTGCTTACTGTTTTCCTGTAACTATCTGAGACCAGAAAGAAGCCAAAACAAGAAGTTGTATGGTAAGCAGAGGAGAAAGATCAATGTTTGCAGTTTACAGCAAACCTTGAGCAGAAAACAGTAGTTCACAGCAATAACGAGGCATAACCAAGGAGAAGAAGTCGCCTACTGAAAGAAACAATTATTGAGATACCTACTTTGATTCATAAGGACCTACTTTGAATCATAAGGGTTCCACCAAAAGAATTACCTTAGATATTTTCCTATGCATTCTGGCTTTTTATTATGAACACACATTGTTATGTTAAGAGATTAGAATCAAATCACAAATATTATTGAGCCATTTGGTTGGATGTTTTTAAAATGTATGCATGATTTATTTTGTAGGATGCATGTCATATGAATTGAATTACTTCTTATGCTAGCTATGATACTATTCCATTGAATTGAAAGACAACGAGTAGCAGCACAAAATGATAATCGGGTTGGCAGTGGTGACAAGGCAACACTTGTGATGGCCGAGGGAGGGAGAAAACAAGAAAGAGATGGCAGTAATGCTGGCAAAGACCACAAGCTGCAGCCATGAACCAAAAAGATGTCATAGGCAGTCGTTGATTTTAGCTGGAATTCCAAATTCATCAAAAATAGGTATTCCAAATAGCATATACGCATACTTTGTATTTGATTTAATTTCAAATAAACACGAAAAAATCAAAATCATTTACATTTATAATACTTTACTCAACCAAACTTTGCAACCAAAACCATAAATAATTTTATTTTATAAGAAAGAAATTTATCACAAAATATTTTATTAACCAAAAGTAGGGCAAAAAGGTCATTTAAAAATAAGTAAGCACATGGCCTATTGCAGATAAAGATGGCATAATGACATGTAGAAAATGTTTTGCATCATTTCTGAGGTTTTCTTGGTTATATGTATCCTTCAATGCTTTTCCTGGGTGTTTTTCCATGTTTTTGCAAGTTACAACTTAGCAAAGGGGAGCATTTGGAGCAAATTTATCCCAAGTCATTTTCAGGCGCTAGAAGAAGCTCCCATTCTACAAGGAAAACCAAGAACCAAAAAAGTAGGCACTGCCCATGCCTTCCTTTGACCAGGAAACCTAGAGAAGGAAAAGAAGGCACTCAACCCAGTCATTGAGGCGCTTCAACCAGAAGACACATGAAGAATCGAGAAGAGCGAAAATCAACGCCGCAACTAGGCACACAAACCAGAAACTCAACAATCACACTGGCCCCTAAGAGCCTGAACACGATCCCTTTATCAATACAAGACCAAAAGCTTGAAAAATTAGTGCTCCAAACTGGTGCCTAGGCGCCAAGCACCAACTTTGGGAAGTTTAGACGGCTCCATGTAGCAATACGATTAGTTTAAAAACCTTGGAATCGAAGAATTATTGGTGCCCCTGGTTATTTTTCCTAACCCAAAACATTGTGAGAGAGTGTGTTAAGAGTGTTAAGAAGAGATTAGTGAGTGTATTAAATCATTGTAAGAGTGTGATAGTGTTATCTAGTGGAGATAAATTATAAAGGTGAATCCTTGTGAAGTGAGCAAGAATTTATTGGGCTTAATTGTTCTTACTCGTGCAAATTTGATTTTTGTTAATTTTAATCGAAATTCTGCTTTGTTCATCCGACATGCTTAGGAACTAGATTCTTTCCCTTGTATTTATAACCTAAGTAACATAGAATTATACATGTCATGTGATTGCTAAAATCTTTTGGAATATGTTAATGTTGCAAGCTTCATTTACTTCCAAATTGGCCACTTTGAATGTTAAAACCTATTGTGAACTGGGACAATGGAAGAAGACAAGTTAGACAATTAAGTTAGCATATACTGTACAATGAGAACAAAATTATTGCAGCTATAATAGTGCAATCAAATAGGAAAACACAAAATTTTTGTTGTTTTTGCATGGTTTAGCAAACAAAATTGTAATATGAAATCCCAAGACTTACTATGACTTTGGAAGACACTAAGAAGTAGAACTGTTGTTGATTATCAACAACATTTGATTTACTTGAATAACTCTAGGTTTCTTAGATACCATTCAAGGGAGATTCTCTCACTAAATAGAAAACCCTACACTCATTCTTTTAGGATTTTACTTTTGCAGAATTAGAATTTTAGAAATATTAAAATTCACAAAAATTTTGGCTCTCAAACTAGATCTAGGATAAGTAAACTAGAACTTTCACCTTTTTGAAAATTAACAAGTTTTTTGTGGGATTGATACACGGACTAAAAAAATCGGTATAATACTTGATCGAAACATACACTTACATGGCTAACGCCTACTTCACTGCAACATAGCATCAAGTTTTCATCTCCATTGCCAGAGAACAACATTAAAATTCCAATTTATCAGGATTTTAGTTGAACATTTGAAGTTTAGATTTGAAATATGTAGTATTTTTTTTTTTTTTACTTTTTTCTTTTGTTATTTCCTATGTTACAAAAATCCAAAAAAAAATTGAGCTTTGTGATTTTTTATTTTTATTTTTTGCATACATATACTTGTTTAATTGTGTTTTCATTAAATAATGTTGACGTCATTTTTGTTATTTCTTAGTTTAGAGTCACTAGTTAGTCCTAAGTTGTAAGTATAGAACTACACATATTGAACTAGTGTCGTACACAACTCTATAATTAAAATAGTTAAAAAATAAATAAATAAATTTAGAAAACTTGAAAAGAAGTTAGAAGCAATGGCGAACTCGGGAAAAAATTATTCACCTTAGATCAGTTAAGAATAATGTCAACCGGTCGATAGAAGAGATTCAACAAAGTATCAATAACAATGTCGCAAAAGCCAATACCTTCGAACTTAATCTTGTTATAATCTAGATTGTCCAAAACAATCAATATGGTGGATCACTCACCGAAGTCAAAAATTTCCACTTTAGCTAGCTTTCCAAAATTCTGTGCGACCTTTGGGTATAACTTTATATCTAAGGACGTTGTTAGACTTTATTTCTTTTTTCCTTAAGCAACAAGGCAAAGATATGATTAACTTCTTTAGCACCAGGGTCTATCACCACTTAGACTGAGCTAGCTCATAAATTCCTAGCAAATTATCTTCTGCCTTCCAAGACTATCAAATTTAGGAATGACAATTTCCTTCACCCAGTTAAATAATTTGTCCATTTACGAAGCCTGCTAGAGGTTTGAGGAGTTGCTTAGGAAGTGTCTACACCATACCCTACCTGATTGATTCATTATCTAGAATTTATTTTAACAAATTGGTAGGATCTTTAAGATCTATTATAGGTGTTGTAATTGGGGGTCTTTGATGTCCAAAACTTTTGAGGCATATACACTTATAAAAAAGATGATTACCAATAAATTACAATGACTTTCTGAGAGATTTAACCCCAAGAGAGTAACGAGTTTTGATAATATTGATATGTTAATAATTTTAACTCTACAAGTACTCTCTATATCAAGGAAGCTACACAATTTAAGTTCAAATTCTACACCATGATGACTAACAATCAAACAGAATGCCTATGGTCATTAATTTGATCCTAGTATTGTAGAGTCTCTGAATGCAATAAACAACAGACCCAACAACCCCTATTCTAATACCTATAACTCAAGATGAAGAAATCACACATATTTCAATTGGAATAAAAAACAAAATGTAGAAAATTGGTCTTGGGATAGTAACCAACCTAATACCTTGAGCAATTGGAATAATAAAAGAAATAACAGCTTGACATCACCTATCCGCATGCATTCACTTAAAAAGAAAATATTATCATTGAAAAAAATAGTGTTGCCAATGAAAAATCAAATACTGAGCCAAGTAGCAGCCATAAAGAATATAAAGACAAAATATAAGCAATTAGCTAACTCATTAAATCAGAGATCCAAAGTAATGTTATCAATCAACACTGAGGAGAATCTTGAAGACCAAAAAGATGAACAATATAATGTCATAAATGGAAAGGAGTTAGTGGAGATACTTAGGGAAGACCCCAGAATAAAAGAAAAGCCTGAGCCTAAGAGACATTAAAAAGCATTCACAAGCCTTGGGAAAAACATATTCAACTTCTAGGAAAGAACTTGAGAGACTACTATTACTTTTTCCTAAGGAACTAATTAAACAAAAATTGCATCAACAATTTTTTAAGTTCTCATAAATCTCAAGAAGTTTATCATTAACATTTTATTTTCTTAGACTCTTGAGTATATGCCTTGCAATGTTAAATACTTGAAAGACAAATTAATTAAAAAAATGTAAGCTATAAGAATTTGAAACTGTAGCCCCTAGCGAAGAGTGCGGTGTTATAATTCAAAGAATAATATCACAAAAAACTTATGGATCCAGGTAGTTTCACATTTCATGCACTATAGGAAAGAGGTTCTTTGGGAAGACATTGTGTGATTTAAGGGTGAGTATCAATTTAAAGCATTTTTCTATATTTAAGAGATTGGAACTAGGAAAGGTTCAACCTACCACTCTGACCAATCTTTGAATTATCCTAGGGGGATTATATAAGATCTCCTAGTCATGATTGATAAATTCATCTTCCCAAATGATTGTATTGTATTGGATATGGAAAAAGATGTTGAGATTCTAATTATACTAGGAAGACCATATCTTGAAACTTACATACCATATCTTGAAACTGATAGGGCAATTATTAAATTGCAAAAAGGGGAATTAACAATTATAGCACACAATCAAAAATTCATCTTTCAAATTTATAATCATATTCCTACCCATATCATTCCTCATACAGAGCATTTTAAATAACTGATAGAAAAATTGCATGAGAGTCAGAAATTAAATATATAAAAAAGAAAAGATAAAATGAGTTCACAAATAAATAATATAGGAAAATCATTGGGGAATCAAGAATATTGGAAGATTGATATTTTTTATTAAAAAGACAATTTGATCTTGAAGAAAACATTTAGGTGTGATTTGACAGTCTGTTTGAGAACACTAGACTAAACACTACTTAAAAAGCAATCCAAGCATTATCTTATGGTTTAAGTGTTTAACTGCTTATTTGATTGCTAGTTTGCTTTAGTTTAATGTTGTTATTATGTATGCTTGATTTACTTTAATATTCGTTAGTATGATGTTGCTTTGGGGGTATGCTTGAAATAACTTATGAAAAACATTGACCTTAAAAAGTTTGAACCAAGCACCGACGCATTCAAGCATGGTGCACCAGCACTTCCTCCAGGTGCTAAATGTTTTGGCAGTTAAACTAGAAACACAACACTTTCTCAAATACTAGCACTATAGCGCTCCTTGCGTGCCTCACCTAATTTACAAATCCAAACGAGTGCCTAGGCACTGCACCTTGGACACCTGGCACCCAACCAAAGCTCGAAAAAGAGAAGGGAAAAGAACAGGGGAGGGAGGGGAAGATAGGATCACCTAGGGTTTTCTTAGGCCAACATGTGAGATTTATTGGTATTTCCCTTGCATTTGTCGCATTCCCTCATCATTTTCACCTTTTCCTTCATATCTTTGGTATCTCATGGCCCAAAAAACCAGAGGAAAGAAACAAACCACATTGGATGCAAAAAACTATGCTGGTATCGATGCAACGGCACGATACAATGATCTTTTGGTTTCAAAGAAATTCATTCCATAGAGAAGATTTCTTCAACCTGGGGGTGGGGTGGAAGGTTTGATTTTTAGTAAGAAATGAGAGATTCTATTATGAGATTGAGATGATGGTGATTCCATTGATAAGAGAAATCTATGCCAATACTAGAGAACATAAGGACGAAGAAGTTTTTGCTATGGGAAACTAGTTAATTTTAATTATGCCAAAATTAATTCTCTACTTGTCCTCCCCAATATTCCCCAAAATATTCCTTGTTTCATGCCCTTCTAAAGAAAATTTGATTCAAATTATTACCATTTTGATTGATTGTTGTTGCTCTTACATTAGAAATTAGTCAATTTTCCTGCCTCTCCTATGAACGCCAAGTTGAAGGTGTGACATTACTTTATTTCTATCAAATTTCTCCTTTTGAACAATGTGAGAGGTAAAACGGGATGGCAGTTGTAAACAATTTCATTTAGAATGAGAGGTTTATAGATGTTGGGAGTATCGTTAATATTTCTATTTATACCTTCATTAAGAGTGCCTTTGAGGCACGGCTTATGCCAATTCTCGTCCCCAAAATGTCGAACAGTGTGTCTGGGAGCCCGCTTATCATGTGAGTTTTCGCAGTGTTCGGTCGCGAATCAATGAAAGCCAAAACGTCGATAGAAGGCTATGTTCCGCGGTTTGAGCTACGTTTCGACTTTGAAAAGTTGTTACTGCTCCTGTTCAATATCCAAAATTCATCCCTTTGTCCTCACAAATACCACTCATACCCTTCACATTCTCAGTCCTAACTTCTGTCTTTTAAGGTAGAAACATGGTCTCCTTCTCCCCTCCATCTGTTCTTGGTGTTGTCGACCTACTGCCTATCTTTGTATGTAACTCTCCATCTCATTTGTTCTCTAAGGTGATGGTTTGAAGGTTTTTCGTTTAACCATTTTTTATAGTATGATGGTTCTTGTTTTATCATCCTCTCGGTTTACTTGTTGATAGTTTGATGTTTTCGTTTTATCATTTTCCCCTTTTGTTCTCTCTGTTTGTCTGTCAAATTGCATAACCCAATGGAAATCATGAAAGATCAACAAGTAGATAAGTTAGATTAGTTGAATTATAGTAATTGCATTGCATTGCCTCTGCTTCAAGTTTGCCACTACTGGCTCATGTGAGATAGAAATATTTTCATTTTGACCTCTCTCCTTTCCTGAAAAATTACATTGATCTGATGGAAATATGAAAGTTCAACTATTAGGTTAGTTAGATAAGTTTCATTACAGTAATTGCATTTTATAATGTTATATATTAAACTAATAAATTTTTGTTGAAGCTATGTAATATATTAAAGTTCCAATGTTAGATGAGTAATTTGGTTTCCCTTCCACCTCTTCAATCTAGAGAAACAATTTTTGGAAAGAATTATGAGCACATCTGATTTTTTTAAAAAAAATCAAACCGTTGGGAATGTCTTTGAGCTAATACAAACATGACGTTTAGATATTAGATAAGTTATTACCTTTTACTTTCCTCATGTTCAACCAGAACAAGTTATTCATGGAAATATATATACAACAACAACAACAAAGCCTTAATCCTACTACGTGGGGTCAGCTACATGAATCATTTTTTCTCCATTGCGTCTTATTTAGTGTCATATTTTTATTTAATTCTAATAAATTAAGATCTTTTTTTTATACAATAAGCCCAAGTTTTCCTAGTTATGTCTTTGTCTTTCTTAACATAAGTCGAATCTAAAACATCTACTCTCCTGATCGGATCATCAAATGGTCGACACTTAATGTGACCAAACCATCTAAGACAACTCTCTCTAATTTTGTCCATCACAGGAGCTACACCAACCCTATCACGGATATATTCATTCTGCATTTTGTCTTTAAGTGCAAAGCCACTCATCCACCTAATCATTCTCATCTCGGCAACAATTAACTTAGTATTATGCTTCTCCTTTAAAGGCCAACATTCAACGCCTTAGAGCATTGTAGGTCTCACCACCGTCTTATAAAATTTTCCTTTCAGTCCAAACGGTATTTTTCTATCATACAAAAGGCCCGAAGCATTCCTTCACTTCAACCAACCAACTTGAATTCTAATATTAACATCCCCATCTATATCACCACGCTTTGAACAACAGACCCAAGATATCAAAATCGTTCACATCTTTTTAATAGTTTGATCACCCAAATTTACATTTTCACTAGAGCTACTCGTACTAAAATTACATTACATGTATTCCGTTTTAGTTCTACTCAAATGAAGGCCTTCAGACTCCAATCTAGACCTCCATAATTCGAGGTTTTCCTGTCATTTTTCTCTCGTCTTATCCAAGAGAAGGATATCATCGGCAAAAAGCATACACCAAGGAACATCCTCCAGTAAATGTCCAGTTAGACCATCCATAACTAAAGCAAAAAGATATAGGCTTAAAGACGATCCCTGAAGTGATCCAACAGAAAAAGGAAAATATTTGGTCAATCTGTCTTCAGTTCGAACACAAGTAACTGCTCTAGTATACATATCTTTAATGACTTGAATATAGGTCATATCAACACATTTCTTCTCTAGGAACCTTATCGTAAGCTTTTTCTAAATCAATAAAAATCAAATGTAGATTATCCTTGTTATATTTGAACTTCTCCATCAAACCTCTCAATAAATGTATAGTTTCCATAGTAGACCTGCTCGGCATAATTCCAAATTGATTATGAGAAATCTTTGTAATACGTCTTAACCTATATGTTCAATTACCCTCTCCCATAATTTTTAAGTATGACACACAACTTAATTCCTCTATAATTTGTGTATTCTTGTGCATCCCCTATATTCTTGTGCATAAANTTGTGCATAAATCCAAATTGATTATGAGAAATCTTTGTAATACGTCTTAACCTATGTTTAATTACCCTCTCCCATAATTTTTAAGTATGACACACCAACTTAATTCCTCTATAATTTGCATATTCTTGTGCATCCCCTTTATTCTTAAAAATGGGGACCAAAATACTCTTCCTCCACTTCTCAGGCATCTTTTTAGTTTTTTAAATAATATTAAAAAGTTTAGTAAGTCAAGAAACTATCAAATCTCCTAAATATTTTCATACTTCAATTGGAAAATCATCAGGTCCTACAGATTTTCCACCCTTGGTTTTCTTTAAAGCCTCCTCAACTTCTTTATTACTAATGCGACGGTAAAAATGAAATATTTTATTATTATTAAAGATATTAAGATCACTAAAGTCGATCGTATTTTCAGAAACTTCGTTAAAAAGCTTATCAAAATAACTCATCCACCTATTTTAAATAATTTTTTCTAAGAAGAGCACTGTTATTTATTGCATCATCATCAAACTGGAAAAGCATTTTCTGAAAAAAAAAAATATGAGCAATGTTGGCTTTTTTGAATAATTACACAATTAGAAATGTCTTTAAGCTAATGCAAAGATTAGGTATAGATGCTATATAAGTTATCATATTTCATTTTCATCATGTTCAATCAAGAAAAGTTATCCATAGAAAGATATATGTGCACTGCTATAAATGTTCAAATTTCTTTTTGAAGTTGTGTTATATATTAAAGTATTAATGTTAGATGGATAATTTGGTTGCTCGTCTCTTCTTCAATCTAGAGAAGCAATTTATGGAAAGAATAATGTGCACAATTAGATTTCTAAAAAAAATAATTCATTGAAAATGACTTTGAACCGATGCAAACATAAGATTTAAATGCTAGATAAGTTATTACATGTTACTTTCCTGCTGTTCAATCAAGAAAAGTTATGCATGGAAAGATATTTTTGCACTATTCTTTATTTTGAAAAAAAATTTTTGAAGTTATGTTATGTATTAAAGTTTTGATGTTGGATAAGTAAATTTATTTCTCTTGGGCATCATCTTCAATCTAGATAAGCATTTTTTGGAAAAGAAAATGAGCACTATTAATTTTTCTAAATAAGAATATCTTCAAAATTTTATGTTATGTATTAATTTGAAAAATTTTTTTGAAGTTATGTAATGTATTAAAGTTTTGATGTTGGATAAGTAAATTTATTTCTCTTGGGCATCATCTTCAATCTAGAGAAGCATTTTCTGGAAAAGAAAATTGAGCACTATTAATTTTTCTAAATAATTGTACCATTGGGAAGATCTTTGAGCTAATGCAAATATGAAGTTTGGATGCTAGATAAGTCGTCTTTCATTTTCCACATATTCAATCAAGAAAAATTATTCATAAAAAGATATATGTGCAGTGATGTTTATTTTGAAAATTTGTGTTGAAGTTGTTATATATTAAAGTTCAATGTTAGGTGGGTAATTTAGTTGCTAGGGGGACACTCGTGTTGGTAGATGAGGTCTTCTTTATTGTCTTCTCGCTCGATCTCCTTCCCTTTTTACCTAATCAAGAATTATCTGATCAACACTTGGTTAGGATTTGCAACGAGAGTGATCGACACGGCCTTAGCTTGCATCTCCATGAGCATTTTCATCATCTCCCTCATTTCTCCTATGCTCTCAAACTCATCCTCCATCCAGCTTTCAAAGAAAACCCGTCCTCCATATTGGTGAACCTCTCTTCCATTCCTGATTTGATTTGCCCCCCTCTCCTTCTAGCACGTCCATTTTCTTTCATTCCATCAAGATCAAAGCTCTGATACCAATTTGATACGTCTCGGCACCAAAATCAGCGAACAAATCATGAAGAACGGCAATAGATAAGTGAAAGAAACACAAACATGGGATGATCTTACAAAATTCAAATGAAGTAATCAAGATACAAGGTTGATCTATTGTTTGAGATGTAGATCGACTCTCCCACACCTTAGACAACGCTAGAAACACCACAGGAAGAAATAAAACAGCAGCCACAATAAAAAATAAATTCCCCCTAAGCAAACCTTAAGTTATCCCTCTTAATAGAATCCCCTTCCAACATTTCAAAAACTTTATTCCCAACTTTTCCTCCAAACTCCTTTAATTTCTCCTTCTTGAATATGTTATTAAGGCCTTGGTGGACCCCACCCTCTTATGATTAGCTTTTGTTGTGCGCCTTACCCACTCAGATTTTTTTGTGGCCCGCCCTGCTCATCCCGCTTCTTCATGTTACTTAGACCGACCCGCCTGTGGGCCGGATATATGGTTTCTAGTCGGTCCAGGATAGACCGGCACTGTGTTGGACATAACATTGACACTCAACCCAGGCGTTAAGCCGCTACCCATGCCTTCGATCATGGAAATCAGGAGAAGGGAAACGAGGTTTTCGACCCAAGCATGGAGGCGCGCTCGAACCAGGAGACGTGTGAAGAACCGAGAAGAGGGAAAGTCAGAGCCGCAATTAAGCATGGAGGCACCCAAAGAGGAAACTCGATGCCCACACTGGCATCTTGTTGTCTAAACACGATTTATTTATGTTATTCAAGATGGAAAGCTCAGAAAGTTGGTGCTCCAAGCTGGTGTCTAGGCTCTCAACGCCGACTTTGGGAAGTTTCGACAATTTGGTGTCTAGTGGCAATATGATTGCTTTAAAAATCTTGAAATAAAAAAAATTAATGGTGGTCATTATTTTTCCCAACCCAAAGTGTTGCGAGAGCGTGTTGAGAGAAATTTGAGAAGGGGGTGTGTGATGGTGTTAGAGATAGATTAGTGAGAGTATTGTGAAGTGGATATACATTGTAAAGGAGAATCCTTGTCAAGCGAAGCAAAAATTTATCAGGTTTGAATCTTTTTATTGTTGTGTAAACTTGATTTTTTTTTTTTAATGAAAATTCTATAGTGCTCATCTCTCATGTTTAGGAACTAAATTCTTCTACCTTATAATGGCAATCTAAGTAACTTAGAATCATCCATATCATGTGATTGTTAAAATCTTTTGGAATAGGTTGAGATGTTAATTTTGCAAGGTTTATTTACTTCCAAATGATTCACTTAGAATATTAAAATTTGTTGTGATCTAGGATGACGGTAAAATAGTAGTGGAACAATTAAGTTAACATATACTGTTCTAGAAGAATAAGAATATTGATGCTATGATAATTCAATCAATAGGGAAACACAGAATCCTCATATATTTTACATGGTTTAGGACACTAAGGCTTGCTTGGGGTGACTGTAGCTTTTTAAAAAAGTGGTTGTAAGTTGTGATGGAGCAAACAATTTCTTAAAATGCTGCGGTGGGAATTATAAATATATATTATTTTAAAAAAAAATCATATGAAAAATTTCTTAAAGAACTATATTTTAATAAATCAGGTTGAAAAAAGGTAGCTTCCTACCACAAAAATTTCTAGAAAGCAATTCTTCAAAAGGATGTGGTGGCATTCTGAAATACAAAGCAGGCAGAAAACTGTCTCAAACAAACCCTAAATGGTAATATGGCATGGCAAGACTTCTTATAACCTTGAAAGAAGCTAACGAGTATAATTGTTTTCGATTGTCAACAACATTTGAATCGCTTGGATAACTCTAGAGTTATTAGGCTCAATTCAAGGAAGATTCTCTCACTTTATAGAAAATCTCACTCTAATTATTTTGAATTTTACTTTTGCAAAATTAGAATTTGACATCTTAAAATTCACAAAATTTTGACTTTTCAAACTAGAACTTTTGTTTTTTTTTTTTTTTGGAAATTTGGCTAGAGAGCAACCCAATTTGGTTTTGCCTCTGTCTCTGGGTCTAGGGAAGGAGCAAGCTAATAAGTTGGTAAAATGATTGTTATTGCCAGTAGTAACCAATGTATCATCCAATATGTTCTCTAGCTGGAGTCGGCCTCCATTCTTCTTCTTCCTCCTAGGAAAAACCTGACATTCCTCTTCCGAAGATTGGCTCACCTGATCTTGGTCTAATGAGTGTTGGAGATGTACAGATTGTTGAACATTATAAGCAACAACATGTTGTACCGGTTGATATGTCACTGGATCAAAGGAGTACTCTCGTGTGTCTTGACATGTAAGAGAGTCTTCTTCAATAACAGTGGGTGGTATAAGCACAATTGGATCTGTAACTGGGTATGTTGGTTTTCTTCAAGAACTGCAGTGTTAGGAAGAGGATCGGATTGCATCTTCTTAACAGGAATAATAGGTGGTTGTTCTTTAGTGATATTTGGCCTTAGATGAGGATGCAAACAATAACAGATGGTAGAGTTGTGATCAAAAATACTGCAATGAGAGCCAAAAGAAGGGTTTGGTTCGATTTCAACCTTTTGTCAATACTCGTTATGAGTGGTTCCAATCCACACCTCATCCGGAGCTGGTTGAATGATATCTCTCTCAACTAACACACAAGCCACACAGAGTCAGGTGACAGCAAGCATAGGACTATCAACCCTGAGAGGCGTACCGTAAGCAGTTGCTAAAGAGTATAGAATTTTCAAACTGAACAGATATACTAGAATGATAGAGGACTCCGCATTTGGGTCGAAACAAACAGTCCACTTCAAAATTTTCATATAACGGTTGTCGATCTTGATAACTTTCCAAGAAAAAATGCGGGTATAATCAACATCTTGAGATAACTAAATCAGTATGTGTTAACTGTCCAGTAAACCAATATTCCAACTCCCCAATAGCTTCATAGCCTCAACTCTTTACGAATGATCTCCAATTTTGGGTCCATAAAGAAATTTCCCTACTAGAGCAAAACGTCAAGAGGACGCGAGAGTACTGGTTTCAACCTCTGTGAGAACAAGAGCTGACTTGTCATTGTTTTTTATGAAGGTATGATCGCATATATATATATATATATATATATATATATATATATATATATATATATATATATATATATATATACATTGTTTAAAATAGTATAGTTCGAAGCTTTCCTTAAAGCCGCCTCAAGGTAAGGGGCATGCAAAGCTCCTTAAGACTTATACCCCACGATCGGAGAAAGAAAAGTGTGCATCTCAACGGTTTTAGGCCCACATTGAGACGTATTAACAAGTCATACACCTCTATATCATCATTTATATGAAAGTTTTAGAAGATGCTAAAAATCATTTAGTTATTAATGATGCGCCCTTGAATGGCAATAGATATGTGGATGATGAAAACATAGTTTCACTCTCACAAGTACAAGAGAATATCTCATTGTTAATTTTGTTGATAAAAGAGAACAAAAAAGTTAACAAAAAAAGTAACATAAGATATTAGTATAATATTTTATTTGATATAAATTATAGAAGTTCTATACGGTCATTGTTTTAAATGATATTCTTATAGAATTTTATTAATTAGAGAATAAAAGATGAATAAAATTTAAAATGACAACAAAAATTTGGAGAATATTGATACAAGGGAGGATAAGAGAGGTGAGAAAGCAATCAATTCGAATAATAATTGAAATGAAGAGTTTCGAGGTAATAGAAGAGAAAGAGACTTTTGAGTTCTAAGTTCTAAACATAAATAATTAATTTTGGAATATATTTAATTGTTTATTTTAAACTTCTTATTTATGTTATATATCTCAAGCATTTTGCTTATTATTACATGTATGAGTTTATGATGTTAATTTCATAATTTCAAATAAAATTTGAATGCTTTATTGACGAAAAATTTTGTGAAAATGTTATAAAATTATTCTTTTAAATCATTGTGTCAATGTTCGAGTTCCAGTGAAAAATGTGAAAAGGACATTGAATTGGCACCCGAAAATAGTTTAATTAAGCAAATGATCTCACAGTATAAACGAATGCAGGCAAAGAAATTGATATTATGATAGGAACTTAAAATATAAAAACTCAAAGGGTAAATTAATGAAATTAAAATAGACTATAGCTCATGTGAAAATAAATATCTTATGCATTCAAAAAACTAAATGTGTTGAAGAAAAAACTACGAGATTGATAGTTTAGGTTTTAAAATTGTCAAAATTTAATTAATATAATTTAAGATAAAATAATATTTCTAAATATTATTGTTGATACTAAAATTATTAATGTCATAAGTGCTTATGCTCCTCAAATAAGTTTGGATATATGTTCAAAAGAAAAATGTTAAAATAACTTAGAATAATTAATACAAATGATAACTATTAATGAAAAATTTTTTTAGAAGAGAAGATTTAAACGGACATGTTGGTAGAGTAATAGAATATTTTAGAAAATTCACTATGATTATGATTTTGAAATGATAATAAAGAAGGTAAAGCCAATTAGATTTTGCTTTAGATTATTATTTTATTATTGTTAATATTTAATTTAAGAAAAGATATGAGCATATAATCACTTATGAGAATGGATCAAATAAAACATAACTTGATTATTTTCTTATGAGGAAAATAGATTGTTGAGATTATAAAAATTAAGTTCATTCCAAGTGAAATATTAAGTACCCAACGTTGATTATTGGTTTTAAATTTTAAGATGAAGAATTAAAAGATAAAAAATACAACGAATATTATCACAGGATTAAATGAAGACACTTTTTTTAATGAATAACCTTAAAAAATTTAAGTTTTGGGGTATTCATGAAGATGCTAATATTATGTGAGGTAACATAACAAATCATTTTGCAAGAGATGTTTGAGAAATCAAAGAAAAAACTCATGAATAAAAATAATTGGTGGTAGAATAATAATATGTAAGAAAAAATAAAAAATAATAAATTTTATTATACAATTAGTTTAAATGTAAAAACTTGGAGAGTTGAAAAATATAAAGTAGCACGTATGATATCTAAGAGAATACTGTGATGCGAAGAATATTGTTTTTAATGACCTTCATTATATATTAGATTATAAAGGTGGTGAAAGAAATATAAATAAACTATCCAAGCAAAGAGATAAGAAAAATAAAGATTTGGTTCAAGTGTATTAAGAATCAAAACCAAAAAATATTTTTCTAAGAAGAGGATATTCAACATATGTGGGTGAGATGTCCTTATAAATTTTTCAATGAATTTTGTGAAAATATGATCCACCTTAGAGATCTTAATATAGTAAATAATAACAATTTTTTTTTTATTTTCACCATCACATTAGCAAAATAGAAGTTGAGGAGGCTTTAAAGAAAATAAAGTATTAAAAAACAATAGAACCTGATAACATTCAAATAAAAGTGCAAAAATATTTAAGAGTCTTGAGTATTTTTAAGCTTACTAAACTTTTTAATATTATTTTAAAAACTAAAAAATTGTCTAATAAGCGGAGAAAAAAGTCTATTGGTTCATATTTTTAAGAATAAAAGAAACGCACAAGAGTACAAATTATAGATGAATTAAGCTAATGTATCATACCTTAAAGTTATAGGAGAGTAATTGAGCAAAAGTTACAACATGATACAAAAATTTCTCAAAATTAATTTTGAATTTGTGGGTCAAGTCTACTATGAAAGTTATACATTTATTGAGAGAATTAATGGAGAGGTACATAAAAAGTAAGGAAGATTTACATATGATATTTGTTGATTTAGAAAAAGCTTATTATAAGGTTCCAAAAATACTTTGAAGAGTTATAGAGAAAAAAAGTGTTGATATTGCATATATTCAAGTCATTAAATATATGTATACTAGAGAGTTGTTACTTGTGTTCAAACATAAGAAGGATTGACCAAGTATTTCCCTAGTTCAGTTAAATTATAACAAGGATCAGCTTTAAACTCATATCTTTTATTTTAGTTATGGATATTCTTATTGGTGTATGTTTTTCGCTGATGATATCCTACTTGTGGATAAGACTAGAGAG
This sequence comes from Phalaenopsis aphrodite, assembly GCA_003013225.1. Taxonomy (NCBI): domain Eukaryota; kingdom Viridiplantae; phylum Streptophyta; class Magnoliopsida; order Asparagales; family Orchidaceae; genus Phalaenopsis; species Phalaenopsis aphrodite. Next base: position 2,081,260 of record NEWO01000059.1, on the reverse strand, counting down.
AGAAAAAAAACTTGAATTATGGAGGCCAACTTTACAGTCTAAAACGATTCGTTTGAGTGGATATAATACTAAAAACATGGAATGTAATTTTAGTAATAGCACATTAGTGCAGGGTTCTAACAATGGATGATTAAGACAATAAAAGGAGTGAACATTTTATATAGTCCAAGTCTATCATTCAAAGTGTTGGTGATATAGATGGGATGTTATTAGTTAAATTGAAATTGGATGGTTAAAGTAGAGGAATGCATCAGGAGAATTGTGTGATAGAAAAGTACCGCCTAGACTTAAAAGAAAAATTCTATAAGATAATGGTGAAACCTACAATGCTTTATAGTGTGAAATGTTGTCCTGTAAAAGAGAAACATAAAATTAAATTATTAAGTGTTAGTGAGATGAGAATGCTCAGGTGGATGACTGGTTTTACAATTAGAGGCAAAATAAATATATCGGTGAAAGTGTTGCTGCAGCTACGGTGGCAGACAATATTAGAGAGAGTTGTCTTCAATGGTTTGGTCACATTAAAATTAACCATCTGATGATTTTGTCGGAGAATAGAGGTTTTAGATTCGACTTATGTTAAAAAAGGTAGAGATAGACCTAAAATGACTTGGGCAAGTTGTATAAAAAATGATCTTAATTTATTAGAATTAAATGAAATAATGACACTCAATAGAACACAATGGAGAAAAAAGATTCATGTAGCCCGGATAAAAGTATTGTTGTTGTTGCTTTTGTTGAGATGAAATCAAACTTAATTTTTTTATGATGCTATTTATTGTTGAATCTTGAGAAAAATTACTCTCTAATTCTTTATTTTCATAGATTTATGAATGAACTAGAGCTCCTAAAAACACTAATAGTTGCAACAACTAGTGGTGAAAATGAAGCCAGCTCGGGTGGTGGATTGAAGGATAATAATCAATCAACCAAAAACAAAGAACTTGGGATCCCAATAGAAATAAAACACAAGAAGAAGCTAGATCTAGTATTGCAACTCCCCACCCCCAAAACACCACATGCACAGACACATACATGTGTGTCTCAACATGTATTTGAGCATATCACAACATATGCATATATGGATGTACAAAAGCATATCAAAGTGTGGATATTCTACCGTCTTTTGGTGTGAAAAAGGTTAATTATTTATCCATTTAGTATTTTTTATGATAATATCATCAAATTTATGATATTGAAACATCTATGCTGTAAACTCTCCACATTATTTAATTTTAATGATTAAAGCTTAAAGCATAAGATCAAAATCATCAATTTTAATTTGCAACTGATAACTAGGTGATCAAATTTAATAAATTTTCATGAAGGTAAAACCAGCCGTCAATCACAATAATAAAATGAATGGGGGCAATTTTTTTAAAAAAGAATATTGTTTTCATTTTTTTTTAAATCAAATATTGAAATTAGTCCACTTGTTGTACAATATGAACTAATAAGGTTTCACTCAATTTGAAACATCAGCATCATTAAATCATTCATCTCATTATCTAAATCATCCATAAGGATGCTAATTTTAGAGTCTTAATAAACTGAAAAATCATTATAATGTTTTCTTGAAGCTCAAAAAAACTAAAACACCTTTTTCATCAAATAAGATGCATGTTTTGATTTTCTATTAAACATTTGGATGTTCCATCTTTAATAAAATACATAAACATAAAACTAACTAGTGTGGAAGAGTAAGTGCGACAGGCTTAGTCACATGCAAGTATGAGTGCTAGTGGCTACAAGTGTTATGACTTTATATATAAGCATGTATATGTGCGGGCAACAACCAATTTAATTTAATAGCTTATATCAAGGATAAATCTGTATGACAGGATCACGCCCAACAGGTAAAGTGTTCTAAGATCTTTCTAGTTGAATCAGATTATGGTGGGAAAAGATGAGCAAGAAGAATTTAAGAACTTTTCCAAAGAGAGGGAATGCCGGATTCTTGCAAAGCAGATATGCAAGGGGCAATTTACAGCATCAGCAAGCAGTAATATTAAACTCGAAAGAGCGAGAAAATGAGGGAAAGGGTCTGACAAAGCAGAATATGTCCTTGAAAACAAAATTTGGTCAGGATATCCAAAAAAAATTTTCATCCCAATGAATTTTAAAAATTGTAGATTAATTTTGAGTTGAGTGAAACATAAATCTTGATTAATTAGGCACAAATTCCCACACATTTTACCTATCTCAAAGCTAATCCTTACAAAAGCTACCCTGTTAGGACATAAAAACATCATTTGTTTTCCCATGGAGAAAGTCACAGACAGAATTACCATAAAGAGGCCTTGTGAAGATGAATTAAAAATTGCAATTCATTCATGGATCAGTCAGGCATGAAAATTAAATAGAAGGGTCCCCCAACATTCACTTTAGAAGCAAATTTTATAAACAAAGACCCAAAAGTAAAACACTGTAAGACATATCAAGCATTCAGGATCAGAGCCATTAAACTGTAAAGAAAGCTTCAGAAGAAAGACCTTGGATATTTCAACATCCTAAAACTATACGACAACAAGACTGAAGGTATACCTGATGGAATCATGCACTTGAATGCAAAGAGCGTCAGAATAACTTCAACAGAGAAAGATCCCCGATCCACAAAGTCTCCATTAAAGAGATAAGGATTCTCTTCGGAGGGTAGTCCATTTAGTTCAAATATATTCAACAAATCATAGAACTGTAAAGTATAGAAAATTCAGTTCAAACAAACATTTGAAAAGCAATGGGGTACGTAGATGCAAAAAGAAAATGCTCAATTTACATCAAGCTCAAAAATTCATGATTCAAAGGATTTCCTCTAACTCATAGCTCAATGAGGATAATGGACTGCTCCCAGAAGCAAACAGAGAGCAAAAATCAAATCTTAGTGTGACTAAACTTCTCTTGTATGTTAAATTGTTGGTAAGAGTACGCAAATAGCAAACAGAGAGCAAAAATCAAATCTTAGTGTGACAAAACTTCTCTTGTATGTTAAATTGTTGGTAAGAGTACGCAAGTAGTAATAATAAGATTGACTTGAATATAACCAAGAGGTCATGAGTTTGAAGATTCTTGCTAAAATGTTTTGAAACACAACCTGCCCATGAACATCGCCACAAACTGTAAAATGATGACCATCCGAAATGGAAATGTCCACAAGAGAAGGCATAGCCCGCAGCAACTCTCTGGCTTGTAAGATGATCTGATATGCGTACCTAGCATAAAATTATCTAAGTTAATAACATGCCTAGAATAAAATTTAAGAATTCTATAAAATCTTGAAATGATTAAAGTATCCAACTCTAAAAATGTTGGTAAGCACCTTCTGTGTAAGCACTTCTGATTCTTAAAATCATCAAACATTTTCTTAATAAATTCAAGAGTAACCACTTCACCCTCAATTCTTGCGCCATTATATTGCGGTTCCACTTCTGTAATATGATAAAAATCAGAGGCCATAAACTGTACAATTGAAATGAACAAAGATACAAAACGGTAACATAATTCATGTAAAATTATAGATTTGGAAAATCAATAAACAATTTAACCAATGTAATATAAATTTATAGTCATTCTCAAAAGTTACGTGAAACAAAGAAATTTACATCTAAACAATGCGAATAAAATGTTCCAAGAAGGAACTACCTACTCACAACACTAACCCCGCCCAAAACAATAAGAATCCAACATAGTTAATAAACCAAACCTCCACAAAGAGAAGATAGGATAAGATTTAGCAATTGTCGTATTTTCCAGATTTTAACCCCAAAAACAAATTGTGGGGTAAAGCAGTAAAATTTATGCTACAACACAATCAAGATTGTAAACCAATGACATTTGAGCTAAGATAATTGAGTCTCGTTGTTACTTTGAACTAACTTAAGTAAATCAACATGTAATTAAATCAACTAGCCACAATGTTAAAGTCGCTGAGAGATGAGATGATCTCAATGGCTAACGTGTAACTCAAAGTTACATGTCACATCTATTTGATACCCAGACATCATATTCAACATTTAACTCGGCTAAACATATATTTGGCCTTGAGATTATTTAAATATGCCTAATAAATTCAGCAATCAAGGTCGCTGATGCATCCAAAGCTATTCACAAATTCAAAGTATAGTTGCCAGACTTCATCAAAAAAGCAGCGTTCTCAACAAATCTCATTCTTTACCTAAATCTCCAAAATAGATATTCATAAAATTGGATAAATACAAATTAGCTAGATTCATTCATTTTATTATAAAAAAGACATGTAATTTTACATGGATTATTCAAAAATAGCCATGCTTATAAATAGGAGGTCAAAGGATAAAATCTGCAAATCTCTCTCCCCTTTTCTCTCCTGTTTTATCTACATTCTTATTACTAAGGTTCTGGTGTCACAAACACACTTTAAAATTCACATCTTTTCAAAGCTGTGCTGATGTAATTTGAGGCTTCGGACCAGAACTCAAACAAGGAGCATCAGGATGAAATGAAGAGATCAATCCTAACAAAGAATCAACATTTTATCCCCACCAGGCAAAGAAAACAGATGAAAGAAATATTGAAAATGATGAATCAAAGGATTATAGAGAGTGCTAACTGCCACTCCACGTGTTAAAATTTCTTGAAGAAATATTTTTTCACTCTATTATTCGTAGAAAATTATGGAGAGAATGCTAAGGACCACTCCATTGTGTTAAAATTTCTTAAAGAAGGATCTTTTCACTCTATTATTCCTAGATAGTCATTGAGTCTTAGCATAAACTTCAACTCTAAAAGTTGATGAAATTAAACATCCTGAGACCACTACTAAGACTCATGAGCCACAATAAGCGTAGTAGTGCCGACCACAACAGTCAAATTTATTTTTTGCTGAGAGCATTATAATGCAACCTCTAAAAAAGCTCGGTTCATCACCACTCAAAAATTGGAGAAGTTTGACACTCACCCCCATTGAAAAGCTTTCTTTTTAAAGCTTGTGAGTGATACTCAAACCTAGCTAAAACACTGTCGAAAGGATGACGTTTTCAGGCAATTTTGGATCAATTACTAATCAAAAATTGCATAAGTTTGATACTCACCCCCATTGAAAAGCTTATTTTTAAAGCTTCTAAGTGATACTCAAGGTTTCTTCCTTCAGGGAGGGGTGGGTTGCAACATTTTTTTGACCTTTCCCTTTAACAACACTCAATTTTTTTTTTTTTCTTTTTCTCTACTCAGCTTCTGCAAACTCATTAATTTAGATTCTACCAAAAAAAATAAGTTAGAATTCAACTATCTAAGTAGCAGCAGTTGAAGCAATACTGAGAAAAACAATTGTTGAAGAAGGCACAGCAAAAGCAAGCTCTGTTGCAAGAGCTGAGGTAGTTGGAGGATCGGAGAATCTGCTTGGACAATAGAATAAGGAGGTGAATTCACCCAAAAAATGGACTAGCAACAGTCGCATTAATAGCAACTTCATCCCCAAGAATTAATTTGAAAACTCCTTAAAAAAATTAGCAACTTCGTTGAAGTTCTCTTTACAAAAGAGAACCTTCTTTATTATTTAGAAACAACACAAATTAAAAATATATATATATGAATGCAAGTCACCAAATAAACAGTTTAAGCTAAAAACTAAAATGAATCTTACAGGAGAAATGCAGCAAGATGACTTGTGCATTAATATAAGAATGAAAATTCAAACCTATTTTGTTCAACTAAAAAAAGAATATTCAATTTTTCCAAATCAGGCAAATGAAAATTATCCTCTGAGAATGGATCTGCTTTGCCTTTGCCAACTGATTTTAAGCAATTGAGAAAATAAAATCTCTTTTTAGCTTTTTAACTTATTCACTAATCAAAATATCATTATATGGTTAGACAAGAACAAAATGCATACCTTTAAACACCTTAATGGTAAATAGATGTCGAGAAACATTATATGCTAAGGAGTCCTTTCTCTTTCAGGTAGATGATATAATAGATTGTGCTAGCACATGAATTCAAATCACTGCATAGAAATTCATTATGTCTAATAGTTCCCGTCATAATGAGATTTGCAAACTAAGTTTGAAATGATCGTTCAAAAAAGTTTAGCATCAATAATAGTGCTTGAGAACTCATCAGCATTCAAAGCCGGATTATAAAAGAATTGCCGAAGATATAAAGCATTTATATGATTTCGCCCAAGTGCATCTGTTCACACCCTTGGTAGCTCTTCTTTAACACTCGCACAATTTAGAAGGAAAGAATCAAGCTAAAACAAAAAAGAGTCTCAAATAAAGATAGAAAACATAAAGCGTAAAAGTTCTCAAGTGAAGTCAAGAATTATTTATAACGAAAGGAACAGTTCTGGGAAACATTTAAATAGTTTTAAATTAAAATGTCAAACTTAATATTCAATTTATTTTGAATTTGGCCTTGCCATTTTTTGACGAGTCATCATTATTACCGAGATCAATGATGACTTGAAGCCAATCCTTCTGGTGAGATTTCTCCTGTACAGGATTTTAAAAAAAAATAACTTATACAATGGATCAAAAAATTATATCCTTTAAAGCTTGCCCCCTTCTAGTAGTTTGTTGAATCGCAAACTCACTGCCATCTAAGAATTGACTAAAATTTGAATGCTCCAAAAAGTTTCGATTTAAAACAACTTTAATCTTCAAATATTGAGATTCTCAACGAAGAATACAAAAAAATTTTAAAGGCAACAGTTGGTCAACTTTTCAAGAAACTATCCTCTCGAGCACTATTGTTTTGTTCCTAAACTGCCACCTTCATAAGAGCAAGTTGATATTTGAACTCGGCCATATCCAACTCAGCACCACTTATCAATTAAAAAAAAAATTACTTCATCAACATCATCTCAATTTACTTTGATAAGAACATAACTTCAATTAATTCTCTTGACAAATTCAACATAGAATTTTTAACATCATGAAGAGTTCTCATGGAATTGACATTAAAGTTTTCCCCTTACAAGTTGTAAATTCAATAGCTTTCCTCGCCATCTAGGGATCGTTAACAATTGGCAGTGTTAAGAGGTGTCCATGCAATACCTTCAGCATCTTTTTCTAAAGGTTTGGCGAAGAAACAACTTCAGCGTGCTTTGATCTTGGCTCTCCAACAAATAACTTTGAAAGAGAAAATCTTTCTTAGCAGAGCTAGACACAGTTTGCTCGAAGTTTTGTAATAACGAAGCAATTCCAAACAGCTTTCTTAGGTGTACTTGTTGATGTCATTGTCTGACCAACTCCGCACCAAAACTTCCCTGATCTTTGCCCAAACGCTCCTTGATTGTATAACACACTATAATATCGCGCATAAAATTCAAGAAAAGCCCTCCAACTCGACAACTTCAACAGACGATAGAGCAACATTACCTTCAACTACTATCTTCCCATCAACGAGCGCCAGAGCCGTTTGTCACCTCCCAAAAAAGCTCTTAAGAGAGATGGGCAGCTCGGGACTTAAATATTGTTCTTCGGCCCTACACCTAGCCGATGTGAGACATTTTGCCCGTGAAATTCTCATCCACCCAATCACATGACGCCCTCGTCGCGGATCGGCTCCTCTGAGGGTCTCACTGGACCATGGAGAGTCCACACACCTAGCAAACAGTAATCTGTTGTGATATCAACTGTCACGGACTAACTTTCCTCAAGTCACCCGTGCGGCTTTAGCGCTCTTTCTTAACACTAAATCAGCATAACCTTCGTAGCACTGGAACATAAAATACTCGAAAGAAGAATAGGGAGAAGTATTGGAGAAGAAAATGCTTCACTAAGAAATGAGAGATTACAAAGCTTGAATGCTTGAAACCTTGGATCTCCCATGTGGTTTGGGTGCAACGGGATCTCTTTGCTCCTGGCGACCTCGCCTTTGAGATGACTCCACATTAGTGGCTTCTGACTCCATCATGTGCCCTTGGACACTCTTTGTCATTCCTTCGAACCAAGGCTCTGATATCACTTGTCACCTCCGAAAAGAGCTCTCAAGAGAGATGGGTAGCCCATAACTTAAATATTTTTCTTTGGCCCTACACCTAGTCGATGTGGGACTTTTTGTCTGCGACACGCTGGAGCAATTTGGTCTATTAGACTAACTAGAGATAATTTCAATATATATATATATATATATATATATATATATATATATATATATATATATATATATATATATATATATATATATATATATATATATATATATATCTTAAAAATAATTTAGCAAATATCTATAGGTACTAGAGCAAGAAGATCTTCAGCAGCATCCAACAATTAGGGAGACTCGTTAGGTAGCAGAGGAAAAACACAGATTCTAAAGGAGCAGTCACTGATTGAGCCGAGGCAACTTAAACTGTCTCCTTGCTTCAGCAAGCTTAAACTTTACCTTCTTCGCCCCCGTTCTATAGAACTTTTCTCTTTTTTCCTTGTAAACTCCCTAAAGATAACGACTATAACATCCTTTCAAAATTCTACCTTGTCAATAGGGATGACCATTTTGAAAGCAAAATTATAAAGTTCCAGCAAAAAGGAAAAAAGAAAACTAGCGACCCTGAAACTAAGGCAAGGTATTCCAATTTATAAGGCATTGACTGTACTGATATAGACAAAATGATGTTAATGTCAAAATCAAGGTGAACATCAATACTATCATAATCCTAAAAACATGTTATCAATGCTCCTTGCAAATTAATTTGTAACTAAGGCAAGGTATTCCAATTTATAAGGCATTGACTATAGTGATATAGACAAAATGATATTAATGTCAAAATCAAGGTGAACATCAATACTAACAAAATCCTAAAAACATGTTATCAATACTCCTCGCAAATTAATTTGCAAATATTAAATATTATGCTAACTAACTTTAATAGATAAAAGTAAGCAGCAAACTCAGTAAAATAAAATATAGCTCTTGCCGAGGGAAGTGCTAAAAATAATGATATTGCTACCTAATAGGAAATAACTCCTTTATTTTCTTGTCCTTGTCACTCATCCCTTCTAAATGTATAAAAACTCAGAAAACTAAATGCAAATCTAAAATATCCATAAGGTTCAACTAAATGAATTTATTCAAGTCGACATGCATTTAACAAGGTTAGCCTGGGTTGCTATGAACTCAACCTAGCCAATCGAACTCATAGAACCTCACCAAACCTATGCTGAACTCGCCAAATTCTTTATTACCTCACTAAGCTTATGCTAAAGTCACGAAACAAACAAAGCTCAAACATAGCTAAACTCGCGAAACAAACAAAGCTCAAACATAGTCACCTATGCTCATGAATTATTTGGCCACTTCCACAATGAATGTTAGCAACTTGTCAACAAGTCGATTACAAATCCAATTACTCAATCCGACAACATGCCACACATATTTTATAATGAGTAATAGTAAGTCTTATTCATGTAACTAAATATGTAGCTTTTCTATAATTCTCAGAAACTAACCAAAAAAAGTGGGTTACAGGAAAAGCTCGTGGTTAAGTAATTTGACTTAAAATTTATATAATTGGATTCACTTTTCTATGTTCAAACCCATAATAGCAAAACCCCAAAGGTTCTTACTAAACATCCTTTTTTTTCCTCCTCTTTTCACTGAGTACTACTGAGATTATGGTATAACCCACTAACAATTTTTTATCCAATATTCTACTTTTGTTAAAAATCATGAGATATCCCATCAACAATGAATTCCAAAATACTCTTAATGTTCACCTCTCCTATCACTCCCAAAAGAACAATTACAGCTCAACAATGAATGTCAAAAGCATTTGAAATCAATCAAATATAACAAAGCATGATGAAATAAAGAGCATAAAAAGAGAACATGGAGCAAGCACGAATACCTATACTATGGTAATCTATTGAATCTACAACTGAGTGTCTTTGAGAATCTTTGACGGCAATTGCCTCTTCAAAACGTATCTTTTGATAAGCTTTTTCACACTCTTTCAGCTTTCTAGTGGCATCTAGATCATTCGGGCAAATTCTTTTCACCTATTAGTCATAAAAAAAATGCTAAGAAATTCAATGATACACTTCAATTTTTTTAAAATAAGTATAAAAAATAAAAAAAAAAATCATGAGTACTGCCAAGACTGCCAAAGTAGAAACTACAATCATGCAGATTGGAGGTTTAAATAAAATTGTCTCTATATGTTGCAAAACTAAATGAAATATCACCGGAGCTTGGGTTCATTTATTGCAGCTAGAAAATGGTTAGAAAGTATGAAATCAACATAATTATTCTGTTTTAAACCTTTTATAAGATAAGTGAATCTCAACTTTGCCCCCATCCCTTCTCACTCTATTCCCTCATTTCATATAAATGCATGGGAACACCTAAATTCAGTAAGCCCATGCAAGCTTGCTCGTCACCTTACATTATGCATTCACAAATGCATGACAAATTGCTTAGTTTGTTAAGACTACATCACACACTTGAAATTCCATAAGCCTTATATACAAATGTGTGAAGCTTGCTTAATCCGGTAAGACTCCATTAGACATGCAGATGCATGGACACGGAGACAAACAAATACACACATGTCATGCATAAACATGGAAACAAGTCTCAAGCATGTGCCCTACATGCCCACAATCACCCAATCACACCTTAAAGTTTACCTGGGTGTTGACATACGCATGATCCAAAATGACCCTTAATATTGGCACTTTCATCTGTCAATTGTATATCATGTATATATGTTCAAGAGATTTGAATATACCTGCTGAAAATCTTTCAATGCCTCCTTAAACTTCCCCATAGCTAGATATGCTGCCCCTCGTCTATAATAGCCCTAGAAAAAACAAAAAGAGAACATTTAGATCAAGGCCCAAAGAATTATTTTCTGAGCAATAGTATTATGCAGAAAAAATTAGGCATTTACCTTTGAATATTTAGGGTCTAATTCAATAGCTCTTGTTGCATCTTGCACCGCGCTGCCATACTCCTCAAGTTTGATGTGTGCAAATGCACGATTTGCCCAATACACAGATTTATGCCCATTTAGATTAATAGCCTGGCTGTATAGATCGACAGCTTGAGAAAATTTATTCGCTGCAAGGAACCACAGGGAAACAGTTTAAAAAATAATAATAATAATCTCATAAGCAAGTACACCTTCCATATACAAACTTATCACCATATACAAACTAATCACCACCACCTTGTTTTTCCTTCTGCTTATCAATGAAAAAAAGTCTGGACATAACATCTCAAACAGAAACAAGAAAAACATATTGGCTGCACGAAAATAAACATTACCCTCTTCCAAAAACCATTTAAATGATTCAATCAAGACCAATGCTTTAGAAAAGGAGGCTCCAAAAGAAAAGCAAAAACTCCCCATGCGCAAATGTAAAAGATAAATGTGTTACCCTTAAATGCTTCATTGGCTAAGTTTTTAATTTCTTCTGCCTGTTCAGCATTCGCATTTGAAGCACCATCTATACCCGCCATTAGAATTGTAGTTTCTTGCAATGACTCAATATCACTATGTAAGAAGTACCAATTTCAAGCTTTAATCTGAAAAATAATAGAACAAACACTAAACTCTATATAAACCAAGAATATCCAGATGCTAAAGAAAAAAAAATGAAAAATGTCATTGAATTTAGAAAAAATGAGTACAGGTGGAAAAAGAACATGCATAAAGAAGGATAAAGGATGCATAAATAAGAGTGTTGGATAACATAAATGCCAATGGATTAGTAAGGAAAACAGATAGACCAAAGATCATATCTTTTGAAGTTGTGCAAAACAACTTATTCAAAATAGATTTAAGACCCCATTCACCAAACAACAAAAATGAGCGGAGAATGACATTATAAAGCCAGCCTCAAGTAGCATATTTAACAGATATGATATCAGGTGCTACAAAAAATGAATGCTTAAGAATTAGCAAAGTATACCCAGTTGGCACAAGTGATAATGTAACAAGTTGGGAGTTGCACGCACATTCATTCTTAAGAATAAAAATGAAAGCTTTGCAATTGCAAATTATACCCAATCTATATGAATTCTCAATTTACTATCAAATAGAACATATTACATAAATTTAAGCACATTAGAATCAAATAAAGTGTTGTTATTAGGAGATCAAAGGCTCTCAAGATGGCTAATAGCAAAAAAACAGCCACAAAAACAACTCAATTTTGCAGTTACGAAATCAATGTCATGAGATTAATTGGTGGAAATAAGAAAAAAAATAAGGCTTGAAGTAGCAAGATAAATATTTTTTTTCAAACAAAGGTGATAATGTAACAAGTTAGGAGTTGCACGAACATTCATTCTTAAGAATAAAAATGAAAGCTTTAGAATTGCAAATTATACCCAATCTATGTGAATTCTCAATACTAAGTTAAGTGATGCCTAAATGAGAATGAGTAGGTGGATGAGTGGCTTTACAACTAGAAACAAAATGAGAAATGAATATATCCGTGAAAGGGTTGGTGTAGCTCCAGTGACGGACAAAATTAGAAAGAGTCGTCTTAGATGATTTGGTCACATTAATCGTCGACCATCTAATGGTCCGATTAGGAGAGTGGAAGTTTTAGATTCGGCTTATGTTAAGAAAGGCAGAAGTAGACCTAGGAAGACTTGGGCTTATTGTATAAAAAATGATCTTAGTATAAGAAAATGATCTTACTTTATTAGAACTAAATGAAAATATGACACTAAATAGGACGCAATGGAGAAAAAGAATTCATGTAGCCGACCCCGCGTAGTGGGGTTAAGGTTTTGCTGTTGTTGTTGTTGTTGCTGTTGTAAACAAAGATATATTATAAGAAAAACAACCACTAAGGGTTTGTTTGGGGCAGCTGCAGTTTATTAAAAAACAACTGTGAAACTGCTGATGTTCAAAATATTGTAATGGCTATTACAAATTTTTTTATATTTTGAAAAAGTATGACCACAGCTAGAAAGTTGTCACTACATCTAGCCAGGCAGGAAAGTAAAATCCAGATTTCAGTTGCATTTTTTTAAAAAAACCATCAAAACTCAGTTTACCCATCAGACAAAACTGAGGTCCGTCACCGCACCGCCGCCCCCAAACGGACTCTAATATTCAATTATAAAATAAATTGATTGGCAATTAACAACAATGAACCAAAAAAAAAGAAGCTTCCACGTAAAATCTAAATCCACAGCATGTAACACCAGATAATCCGTTAAGTACTAATAATCAAATTAAAAGGCAGCCTGTACAGCTTCCATCTTATTAACACCCTAATCCTTTCCGCCGTCTATTGCTTCGGCATGAGCATCATTGCAATGATTCAAAAACGCGAAAAAATACCAAAAGAAGGATCCAAAATTTGGATAAAATCAAACGAATAATGTACGCCCCGCGGGAAAATTTGATCAACTGCAGTCAGAAAAAACCTTTTTTCTTGATGAATAAAAGGTTCACGAGCTGAAACGGGGCAAAGAGCCATACCTCTCGATAACAGTTAGCAGCAAGGAGGGAATGGGAGATTCAAGAACTTCAGGAAATATACTAGGGTTTAGGAGCAGAGGTTTTGAGATTGTAGAGAAAAGGAGAAACCCTAAAATCTAAATAGCCGCCCGTGAGCTATAGAGATGAGTTGGGACAGTTAATTTGACGGGGTGGCTAATGGTGACAACTGATCAGAAACATCGGGTGATGACATAAAAACTTCGGTGGAGCGCGCCGTTCGGAAGGAAACATCTGGTCGTCCAAGTTGGCTCTAAAAGCACGAATACATCATGCAAGCAGGGGGGAAAATTTGGGTACTTACATAATTGTGGTTATATTCGTGTTATATTGAATATAATTTCTATGTAACCTACAGCATTTAGAAATAGAAGCGCGGAACTTATTTATAAATTCAGGTCGGTTATAGATAGGTTATATGGAGCTTTCATCGATATTACAAGCGATATAAGGCCCATATAATACGGATATAACGTGAATATAACTTATATTATGTATGCAGTGTTGCGTACGTCTTATGTACGCATATTTTTCCCGCAAACAGGACAATAATCGAGTGGATTACATGCAGACCGGCCAGGATATAATTACTAACAATTTTATAGAATAATAATCGAGTGAATCGCATACAGACCAACCAAAATATTGACATGTACAAATTCTTTGAATTATAATGTATCTAGACTTCATATATAATATTATTTTACACTAATACGTGTGAACTCTGCACGTAATAATTTTTCTCATTCAAAAGCACACCATTCTCTCTTCTTTCTCTCTTTTTCTCTTTCATATTATTTAAATTCTTGTCTCTTCTCTTCACTCTTGTCTCCAAAACTCAATTGAAAATTTATTAAATTCCAGGGCAAGTAAATAAAATTTAAGCTTAAATATTATATAGATGCACTTAGAGTTGTCAAAAAAACTCGTTGTTCGTGAACAGCTCATGCTCGGTTCGTTCGTTAAGTAAACGAGTCAAACACGAACAAGTTTTTAAAACTCGAATTATAAACGAGCCGAACACGAACTGTTCTTTATTCGCTCGTGTCCAGCTTGTTTTAGCTCGAAATAAATATATATATTTATAATTATTAATAAATAATATATTATATATATTTATATCTAAGTTTAAATCATAATTAGTTGTATTATAATGCGGTAATGCCTCTTTTTTGACATACATTTGATTCAGGTTCGAATCCAACACTCTACATCTATTTTTTCAGTTTAATTTTAACGAGTTAATTTCGAGTCGAACACGAACACAATATTCATGAGTCAGTTTCAAACATGAGCTGAACATGAGCCCAGGCTGAGCTCGCTCAAACTCAGCTCATTTACAGCCCTAGATACACTAATTCTCAATGTTTTAAAAGACCGAATCGAACAAACCGGTTTAATCGGTTCACTCGTGAAATCAGGTCTAGGGACTATTCCGATTTGGCTAAAGCTCCTATCCAGCATCGAACCGTTCAAAAATCGATCAAACCGTCAATTCAACCACCGAACCAAAGAACCAGCATCACTCTCCAGTCCATTTTTGTGCTGCACCTTTTCTCTAATTTTGGCTTTGCTAGTGCTCCTCTTAATATTTTGCTTGTTGGGTAAAGGTGTTGTGGCCTGCAGTTATGGTGAAGCCTATAAAACTATAACATATTAAATTATTCAAGTATTTATATAATATGACTGCAAGAAGCAAAGACTAAAAACTTTAAATAAAAAAAAAAAAAGTGAGAACATTGCAATGTAAATTAACATATTAAATTATTCCATTTTAATAAGAATAATAATTTATTCCATATTAAATTTTACTACATATAATAATAATAATAATAATAATAATTTATATAACATATAAATTATTCCAAACTAGTAATAAAATATTAAAATAAAAGAAAATTTTACCCTTATTAAAATAATTTGTGAATTTATTTTTTTAAAACAATTATCTTTATTTTTATAAAAATAATTCGCTCAAAATCACTCCAAGAGAAATTATTTTTAATGTCTATCGCCTAAACTTTCATTTTTCTAGACAAAACACTCAAATCTTTAATATTACCTCCAAAAAAATACCACATTTAAAAAAATTTTAATTGAAATTGGCAAAATTGATGGGACATATAATTTTACTATATTATATTATTCTCTGTAACAAAATTTTTTATGGCGTGTTACTACATAATTTATGTTATTTTTAAATAAATTTATGATTTATTATGTCATCCAGCTGAATCATGGGTTCAACCTCAATTCAACATTTGAATCTTGAATCTTGAATCTCTTCTTTTACAGGTTCAATGTCTGGTCCGATTTTCAAAACTTTGCTAATTCCTTTTGTAACACTAAATGTGCGTCTAATTGTGTCATTATTATGGACATGTCCATCACATTTAATTATTTATTTTCTTTTTTGTTATTGATGCAAATTTATTTCAATAGTTTATGGAAGATCATTTACTAACATAAAATTATAGAAAAAAATTTGTGTTGATTTCTTTAGATAAAATGATTACATAAAAAAATATTAAACATAATTAAGAATATTATATAATACATTTTTTTTCTCAAGGATAAATCTAATGTAGAAAAATTAATTATCTTTTCATTACTAAATAATAACTTTATATTGCTTATCATACATATTTTATTTTGATTATTTAATTAACGATTAATATGATATTTGATACACCAATAACTCTTTTAATTTGAAAGATGACAAAATTTGGTCCTAGCAAAATAGACACGCACGCACACACGAAGGAACTTGGAAAGAGATTGAAAGGAATCCAAAGATGATTAAGTCGAAGACTTAAGACTCTGAGATCAAATGATTGCTTAAAGGCATATCAAATCTTATGTGGACTCAACTTCAATTTCAATGAACTTAAGAGAAACTTGCTAGAAATTAAAATTAAGTGTATGAAATTAAATGAATGGAGATTTGGTTTGAAATTCTATTTTAGGATTTCAACCACTCACTAATTCTTTATGGAAACCTATAAGAAAAACTTAAAGCTAGATTCAAGGTTCTAAGAAGAGAGATGAATATAGATAGAGCTCATCCAAAATTGATGTCAACACTTCATTGGGAGGAACTTTAAGTGGAGGGGTGTTAACTGTACTCTTCTAATTGATGGATTTTGAGGTAGCTACACCCTCTAGCATACACAATCATCAGTTGTTAAGCCACGTGCAAAAGTCAAAGGTTCTTTTTTTTTAGATTCCTTCATTCTTCACTGACAATATTCATGCTAAGGAGGTTCATTCACCAATAGGATGATGTGTCTTTGGGAAATGGAGTAGAGGCTTGGCTTCCTGGACTTTAGAGACTGCACCCTGGAATGATAAGGATTAGAACAAGAAGCTAGTGTATTGCACTTTTTAGCCATCAATAAAGCATATACTTCTATTGAAAGGAATTTGTTATCTACATAAGACTCCAAACTATCATGTGCCGGAAAATTTGTAGCGGTAGAATGATAATTATAATGTATTAGCATTGCACAAAGATTTAATACGCACATAGATAATAAAAAATAGCAAGATAAGACACCGATATTTTTTAAGTGGAAAAAGACTAGAAAGGAAAAAATCGTGGGTTTTACCCTTGTAAAAGTAATCTATTATGTGATTGTAAATACATAAGTTCACTCTCCTATTGAATTAAAGAATATGAAATTATAAAGTTGATAACCGCATATATAAAACATTAGTTCATCCATAATAATCGTAATAAACATAAATTTTAGTAATAAACATAAATTTTAGTAATAATCATAATAGCATTAGTTGGCCACAAAGGCCACAGTTGGTGACTACAATAGTTTCAGTTGGTCACAAATGTCATAGTTTGAAGTTGTAATAATATGAGTTAGCCACATTTGTTATAATTGGTGACTGTAATAATGTCATTTTGTCACAGAGGTCATAATTGTAAGATGTAATAGCATCAGTCAGTCATAGAGGCCATAATTGATGATTATAATAGCATCATTTGACTATAACAGTTATAGTTGAAACTTGTGATAGCTTCAGTTGGCAACATAAGTTGCAACCGTATTGTCGTTAGCAATCTAAGTCACTAATGATAGTGAGTAGAGGTGATGACGACCAACAAGCATTGACCCACAACAGCCAACAGGCGGTGCTCGACAGTGGTTGATAACTATAAAGTTCAAAAGTCATCGTCAGGTCTTCAATACGATGTTATATTCTATGGATGTATTTAGGATACATTAATAGAAAGTATGGGTCATTAAAGATGGTGAGTAGGGGAGGTCGACAGTGACAACAGTGACCGATGACCAGTGGTTGACGGTGTTTTTCAGCTATGGATGTTGGGAGTTATTGTTGGGTCTATAGTCCATAACATTACTAAAAGTTCTCTTCTCTTCCACCCTCAAGTGAAAAAAGGGGATCTAGTTATAGCATAAGTGTAGATGCATTTTGGTATTTTAGCAAATAACTTCCTCAAAAAAACTGATTGGGCGTTCTACAAAGACCCCTTGATCATAGGTTTTTTAATGATTTGAGAGTCTTAATGACCTCAAAAATAAGCAATTGTAAGCTTATTGAATTCCACTGTGACACTATATTTGAATATAAATATGAAAAATTTGGAGTTCATTTGACCATTCAATTGACAATCCAAAACCACATTTTAAAAATAGCTAATGAAATCTTCAAATATTTGATTTATTAAGGATCAAAAAGCTTGGTTAATTACCTGTTGAGAATTAAAGCTTCTTAAATTAAAATTTTATATTATTATTATTTTTTTAATATGATTAGCTCGTAAGGGCTCAACAACAACAAAGCCTTAATCCCACTACGTGGGGTCGGCTACATGAATCCTTTATCTCCATTGAGTCCTATTTAGTGTCATATTTTCATCTAGTTCTAGTAAGTTAAGATCATTTTTAATACAATAAGCCCAAGTCTTTCTAGGCCTACCTCTGTCTTTCTTAACACAAGTCGAATCTAAAACATCTACTCTCCTAATCGGATCATCAGATGGTCTGATTAGGCTCAATAATGCTTATTTTGATAAGTACATGCATTGAATTAAGACTCCTCAATTAAAATTTTATTTTAATTTCTTATGGTGAATACAATTAGCTCTTAAAGGCTCAATAGTCATATCTTGATGAGGCCCCTTTTAATTTTTTTAAACTCACTGAAAAATATGGGTTCAAGTAAGTAATTTAAAATTCTCTAATCAAAAAATAAATCAAAATCAACTTAAACTCAAATAAATATGAATTGAAACGAATAGATTTTGAACACTATTGTAAAATCTCAATTCAACTTTAGGCGAGAAAATATTACATCAAGACACCGCATGCAGAGCTGCATGCAGAGTCCAATGAAATCACGTCACGTGACGGTGAAGAAAAATAAAATAAAATATGTCCGATAACACAAAAAAATATTCCTCCCGTGTTATTCAGGTGTTATTGTGCGTTATTCAGGTGTTATTGTGTTATTCAAGTATTATTAATGTGTTATTGTGTTATTATAACACCGAAAATATTCCCAAAACACAATAACACCTGAATAATATACAATAACATCTGAATAACACGGAGGAATATTTCATGTGTTATCGTGCCTCTTTTTTTTCTGTCACCGCCACGTGGCGTGATTTCATCAGCTCTACATGCGGTGTACTGATGTAATATTTTCTCACTTTAGGCCAGCTTAAATATGTCTCTAAGTGATGAGCTCGATTTGGTTTTGTTATAACCCCATATACTTTAATTTGGTTCTCTTAAATGAACTAGTATATATGCAATTTACAACATTTTCCCATATATATATAAAAGCAAAGACTGACAAAGCATAAATGCAACACTTCCAATAAATCAAAACAAAACAATAAAAGTTTCTCTACATTCTCGTTACTTTACAACATTTTTCCACAAACCAAAGGACCCCTATGGCAATTACCATGAAGAGATTCACCTAACAGCACTGTGATAATGTCTTTCAGAAGCTGAAATAGTACTATATTCCCACCCAAATTGTCCCTCTTTAATTTCATGCTTCAATTTTCTTTATTAAAAAATGAAATCCTCCCTTACATAATACATGAAAAAGTTTGCTGGTTTATACCAAAACTTATAAACCAGCAAACATGTATTGCACATAACAACAATTATCAGAAATCCACCCATCTTTCTGAAAATTACTATCTTTGAGAACTGTTAGCACTTTAGTGTGTATCATATTCTGTAATCTTTCTTCAACCTAAATATTCTGTAGGAGCATCTTTGTTACCTGTGACCAAAACCCCAGCGTATGTGTCACTGTAAATTTCAGGCCAACCCCTCTGGGTTAAGCAGATGTTCCATCTGCATCTGCCGCCTGAAGCCCAGACTGAGGGATTCAGGTTAGTTTCAATAGTCGACTCAGTATTCGTCCCTCCGAGATCACCCTTGCCCGAAATTCGATCTTAAGATATCTTCGGCGAGACTCCAGGACAGCAAATGCCCTCCTGAGTCTCCAGTTAGTAGCTGCTTGAGATCGTTTGTGATGTGCAGTGCTGTAACTGGATGTTTATGTGATTTCATCACCTTATGAAGCAGTAGTATGTATTCCGGCGCTTTGCCGGCGAGAATTAGCCCTCCCGAGACATTCTCCAGCGTCTTGTTCTTCACGCCGGACTCATCCATATCCCTGCAATGCACCATGTTCCAGATTTTCACAGCCCCACTCTGGTGCCCCGTTACGTACCAGTTCGTGTCCTGCCAATCGGAGAATGCCGGGCATGTCACAGATAAGATTAGATCGGACGGGAGCTGCGAAGTATTGACGACGGCGAGACAGTCTCCATTGATGCTCCATACTCCAAGAAGAACTCCGGCAGCTGTTAGGATTTCTCCAGTGAGGTCGTTGACATGTATGGCGGATACTGGCGCCGGGAATTTCGGGAGTTGTTTGACAAAGGACAAGCTCGAAAGATCCCATAAGATGACCGTGCAGTCTTCGGAGCCGGAAGCGATTAGGGTGTAAGGTTGGCTGACGTAAAGGCAGGTGACCTTGGTTGTGTGGGCACAGAGGGCTCTGGCAAGGTGAAGGCTTCGTTGAGCTCGAATGTTATCTTTAGAAAATCTCCACACTGCGACTACGCCATCGTCACCGCCGGTAACGAGGATCTGACCATCGTGGCTGACTCCGGTACATAGGATTTGGTTCCCGCCATGAAGGTTCTCATGAGTAGAGAGGAGTCTGTCCTGATCATAGTTCATGATCCTCACGCTTCGATCGGGGAATCCCCATGCGATGTACTTGCTGTATGTTATGGGTTTCAGCCGATTATTTGTGGCGGCAGTGATGACCTTATCATGGAAGGTGATGATTTGAGAGATAGATGATGGGGATTTGCGGATCTCGTGGGGAAGAAGATGGGCGCTGTAGCGGAGGGGGTGAAGAGGAATTTTCCTATCGGTGCGGCGTCTCACATGTGGTTTTAGAAATAATTGCTTGGGAGTTTGGCCAAAATGATTGATCTGAGCAAGAATGGAAGCTTTCATTGCAGGATCGGTTACAGCGTCTATGTCAACATTTCCTTCATAGGTGTAGTGATAGAAGACATTAATGGCATCCTCAGCTGCCTACAAAACATTGAATGGATCAAGATTTATGACAACCAGAAATGGAAGATAACGAGCAAGGGTGTAAAAAATAGTATCCTGCCTGTTTGTAGCATTTTCTAGCCCTGAGTTTATAAAAGTGTAAATTTAGTCCCCAAACACTTAATATGGAGAAAAAATAGTCTTCCATGAGGTCTATGTCAACATATATATTAAAAGAGTTCAGGGACTAATATGACATTTTTATAAACCCTGGGATTATAATGACTCCATGTAAATAGTCATCGAAACTACTTCAACAATTTACACTGTAGAAAAAAAAGCGTTTCTAAGGTTATCACTAACCTTTCCTCTTTGTTTGTAGCCGAAAATTAGATCAATCCAGTTATGCAGATTCTCGGAAACATAATCTGATTCCAGCGCTTCCCTATGTTTTCTAATGAATTCCCTTGGGCTGCCTTTGGCCCAAGGAGGCAAAATAACATCACCAACCTGAAACAAAAAGGGAAATATTGCACCACAAACATAAGTTAAAGTGCCACATTTTTAGAATGTTCATCTCAACTGAAAGCATTAGTTTATGCACAAATGATTGGATGGGAAAAAGAAAAGGGGCATCTACATACATAGCACACAATTATTATATATTTAGATATCTCACATCTAAACTTCCATATTTACGCACCTAACACTCAAATCTTTAATATCACATCAACAAATACACTATTACCATTTTTAAAAAGTAAAATACACATATTCATGCATGAGTCTAAAGCACCAAAATGCTTTGTAAGTAAATATAAAAGTTCATGTGAGATATGTAAATACAAAAGAATTGTGCACTGTATTAAAATATCAATCACCCAAACTTCAATTTTTACGTACAGACCACCAGATTCTTATGTTTTTGGTATAGGTTGGATGTTTTGTAGATAAAAATTGAAGCATGGGCCGTTGATATTTGAATGCATACGAATTTGGCGGTAGGTATGTAAATCTCTCAAATATAAAACATTAAGAGAGAAAAGAAAAGAAAAGGATGATGACCACGCCTCACCTTCTCACCCGACTGCTTTTCTCCAAAGTCAAGATTAAATCGGTTTTCTAGAAACTCCGGCAGATAAAAGAATTCAGGAATAAGCTCCTTAACATCTGAGGTATTACCCCTACCCGCAGCACTCAACCAAGTATCCCTCACACTGTTGAACAACCGGTCGGCATGGTCAAACTGGCCGCCTTGCAGAGTCTGGTTTTCAGAACTGAACGGTGGCAGCCTCAAAAGATAAAATAGAACAATTCCAGCACTGGAGTAATGAGATCCATAATGAAATTTTGGCACATCAGGGTCATCCCAACTCTCATATCTGCAAATAAAAAAAAAATATATATATATAGATATATATATAATTCAATTTAGCAACACTTCACAGTAAGGAGAACCGGAACCATAGTTCCAGGAGCCATAAAAGGATAACGAGGCATTTACATAAATACCATCCAATTCTTATGTATTTACATATCTAACACCTAAAACATTAATTTTAACATTTATAACACCCAAATTTTTCATATGACATATAAAATACCAACATTTTAACTTTAAGAGGTGAATTACACCATTTCATGCATTGAAAAGGTGGAATGTATGTAAAAATTGACTTTTAGGTGTTAGATGTGTAAATACATAAGAATTGAGTGGTATGTATGTAAATCTTCAAAGATTAAAATGGAACCAACCTCTTCTTGAACTCTTCCTCTCCTTCGGGAGTTTGGCAACCCATTGGTTTATCGAGCTTTCGGAAAGTTTTTGGATTGAATAAATCGAGAATTTCGCTTTCGTAATCTGCAAGCACCCATGGAAATACAGGGTACTGCGTGAGATCGCTATATCCGCGGCCGGCGAGGGTGTTAAGATGCATGAGGTATTGGAAATTGCTGATTTCTCCATTTTGCCATCTTTTTGAGAAGGATTTGGCAGAAATCTTAAAAAGGCGGCTTCCCTCGTTGCCATCTTGTTTAGAAGCACCTGAAATAGTTGTATCCAACCTGTGAGGAGAATATGATCATCAGCATTTTCAGCATATAATTTAAGGCTAATTATGTCCAATGTCAAGGGGAGTGTAGAATGAGTACTAATAAAAAAGGTCAAAATAGAAAAATAAAAAAATAAAGATTAAATCATTAATTTTCTCTTCAAGATGCTTTTATTTTCTCATCAAGATGCTTAGAAGAGATTAGAAGTGTCAAAATGATTCATTGACTAGAGGGTCTATTTTAGTCCAAAGTTATAAAAATGTCCATTTAATCCACAGATTCTATTAATGGGGGCCAAAATAGTCCTCTCTCGGGATATTTCAGCCCATATTAAGAAAGTATGGGAACTAATATGATAACTTTATTTATTCTAAGACTAAAATAACAAGATGTAAATAGTCAAGAAACTATTTAGGCAATTTACTCCATAAATTAGAGCATGATGAGACATATCCATTACAAAATGAAACAAAAAAAAGAAAAAATAATGTTGGCAATATTTACCATAGCCAAGGCAAAGCAAAGCAACTCTCTTTGATATTTGGCTTACTAATAGTATGATTTGTGGCTCTTCCTGCGACCAGCAATTCATCATATTTACCAGACTAGAAAAAAAATTTTATAATAAGGTTCTTGCGCAATTAGATTAAGTACTCATTTCTGGCAGGTAGACTAGTAAGGTTTTCAAGGTTTAGTTTTGGACCATAAAGGAAAAGTGACACAGTGCACGTGTCTCCTTGGCTCTAAATCAAGATTCATTAATATTTGATGTGTCAGGTTAACTATTAGTGCTTAGCATTTTTGTTCATGAGCAGTAGATGTAGAAAGGAAATTTGAAATGATGCAATTTAATGGTGATCAGATGATGAGACATTGTTGATGATTTCTTTCTTAATCTTCCTCTTCTTTGAATTGTTTAAACGCTCCCTTAAGTTCACCCTTAGGTGAGAAAAGATATCGCTTGTAGAGAGATATTTTAGAGAGAGAAAGATGGAGAGACTGGTCTCATTAACAAAATTAGAAAGAAAGATCAGATATAAAGCAAGATTTTTTAGCCAGAGATGATTAATCTCTTGAAGAAACCAACGAGAAAGAAGAAAGCTTTCATTGGAGATTAATCATGGAAATTGTAATTCTATGAATAGGAGGGAGGGAGGGATGGGAGAATATTTGCTTCTATTAGATAGAGAGAATATGAATACAAAAAAAGTGAGCCAAGAGATACATGTCTATGATGATAACTCGGAAAGTAAAAAGTAAAAAATAAGACTTTTTTTTCCAGAAGTAATTTGTTAATTAATAGCTAAAATAATATTAATCCTAACCCTATATATAAAAATAAAGTTTACAGATTTAAATTTAAAACAAAGATCAAAATAAGTTTTAAAAATCCTATTATATAATTTAAATATAAATAACTATAAAACTAAATACATTTGAAACTAAAATCAAACAGGAAAAATAATTTAACTCTAGGATCATACGAAATAATCATAATAGATGCTTTGTGCTGCAACATATAGCTTTGTAATTGTAATGACCGATAATAACAACAACAACAACAACAATAATAATAATAATAATAATAATAAGTACAACCACAATAACAACCAAAACCTTAATCCCACTACGTGGGGTTGGCTACATGAATCCTTTTTCTCCACAGCATCCTATTTTCATTTAGTTCTAATAAATTAAGATCTTTTTCTATACAATAAATCCAAGTCTTCCTAGGTCTACCTCTACCTTTCTTAACATAAATCGAATCTAAAACATTTACTCTCCTAATCAGATCATCAGATGGTCGACGTTTAATGTGACCAAACCATCTAAGATGGCTCTCTGTAATTTTGTCCGTCACTGGAGCTACACCAACCCTATCACGGATATATTCATTTCGCATTTTGTCTCCAAGTGTAAAATCACTCATCCACCTAATCATCTCATCTCGACAACACTTAACTTAGTATCATATTTCTCTTTTAAAGGCCAACATTCAACACCATAGAGCATTACAGGTCTCACCGCCCTCTTATAAAATTTTCCTTTCAGTCTAAGTGGTACTTTTCTATCACACAAAAGGTCAGAAGCATTCCTCCATTTAAACCAACCAACTTGAATTCTACTATTAACATCCCTGTCTATATCACCATCGCTTTGAACAACAAACCTGAGATATCTAAATCGTTCACACTTTTTAATAATTTGATCACCCAAAGTTACACTTTGTTACTAGATCTACGACTACTAAAATTACATTCCATGTAATCAATTTTAGTTCTACTTAAATGAAGGCCTTTAGACTCCAATGTAGACCTCTATAATTCAAGTTTTTCCTGGACTTTTTCTCTCATCTTATCCACAAGTAGGATATCATCAGCAAAAAACATACACCAAGGTACATCCTCTTGTAAATGTCCGGTAAGGCCATCCATAACTAAAGCAAAAAAATATGGGCTTAAAGTCGAACCCCTGATGTAATCCAGCAGAAATAGGAAAATATTTGGTCAATCCTCCTTCACTTCAAACACAAGTAACAACTCTAGTATACATATCTTT
The DNA here is from genome assembly GCA_003013225.1 of Phalaenopsis aphrodite. Lineage (NCBI taxonomy): Eukaryota > Viridiplantae > Streptophyta > Magnoliopsida > Asparagales > Orchidaceae > Phalaenopsis > Phalaenopsis aphrodite. The sequence goes on along the minus strand of NEWO01000059.1, from coordinate 2,055,631 downwards.
AATGACTTGAATATAAATCATATCAACACCTTTCTTCTCAAGAACGCTCTAAAGGACATCTCTTGGAACTTTATCGTAAGCTTTTTCTAAATCAATAAAAATCAAATGTTGATCCTCCTTATTATATCTGAACTTCTCCATCAAACCTCTCAATAAATGTATAGCTTCCATGGTAGACCTGCCTGACATAAAACCAAATTGATTATGAGAAATCTTTGTAATACGTCTCAACATATGTTCAATTACCCTCTCTCATAATTTTAAAGTATCACACATCAACTTAATTTCTCTATAATTTGCTCATTCTTGTGCATCCCATTTATTCTTAAAGAATAGGGACCAAAATACTCTTTCTCCACTCCGCATCTTTTTAGTTTTTAAAATAACATTAAAAAGTTTGGTATGCCAAGAAACTCCAAAATCTCCTAAACATTTCCACACTTCAATTGGAATATCATCAGGTCCTATGGACTTTCCGCCCTTGGTTTTCTTTAAAGTCTCCTCAACTTCTTTTTTATTAATGCAATGGTAAAAATGAAACATTTTATTATTATTAGCGATATTAAGATCACTAAGGTCGGTCATATTTTCAAAAAATCCATTAAAAATTTTATCAAAATAACTCACCCACCAATGTTGAATATCTTTTTCCATGAAAAGCACTTTTTGATTTTCATCTTTAATACACTTTACTTAGGTTAAATATTTACTTTTCTTTTCACTTTGTTTGACTAATTTATACATATATTTTTCACCCTCCTTAGTATCTAATCTATCATAAAGATTACTAAAAACATAATTTTTAGTATCACATATTGTTTTTTTAGACTTCCTACGAGGAGTTTAAAATTTTTCCCAGTTCCCTAAGTTTTTACAATTAAACCAATTTTTATAACATAATTTCTTAGATTTTATCTTTTTTTGCACGTTATTATCCGAACACTAACTATTTTTATTTATAAATATTTTTTTCTTTTTATTCTCCAAGTACATCTTTTGTCACTTGTTTAATAGTGTTTGTTACTTCATCATACATAGCATTTGCTTCTCAATGAATGTCCAAAATTTTGAAATCTTGAATTTTACTCATAAAAATAATTTTATTTGTGTCTTCTAGGTTCCTCCATCTAATTCAACGTTAATGAGTCATAACATTCTTTATTTTACAATTCTTCATCTTAAAATCTAGAACTAATAATCGATGTTGGGTACTTAAATCCCCACTTAAAATAATATTGCAATCTTTACAATCTCGACGATCTCTTCTTCTCATAAGAAAATAATCAATTTGTGTTTTATTAGACTCATTCTTATAAGTAATAAGATACTCATCTCTTTTCTTGAATAAAGTATAAGTAATAACAAAATCACAGGCTAAAGCAAAATCTAAAATGACTTTACATTTTTCATTCTTTACTCCAAAACCGCAGTCACCATGAATATTTCTAAAATCTTCTACCACCCTACCGACATGCCCATTTAAATCGCCTCCAATAAAATTTTTTCTTCAAGAGGTATCATTTGTATTAAATCTTCTAAGTTATTCCACAATTTAACTTTCACCCCTATATCTAAACCTACCTAAGGAGCATAAGCAATTATAAAATTAAAAATCTTATATTCAATAATAATCTTAAGGGCAATAATTCTATCACCAACTCTATTAATTTTTACAACATTATCTTTCAAACTCTTATCTATAATTACACATACATTATTTTTAGTGCGACTCTTACCATAATACCAAAGTTTAAAGCCTAAGTTATCAATCTCCTTAGCCTTTTCTCCCACCCATTTAGTTTTTTGAATACATCAGATATAAATCTTTTTATGAATCATAATATCAACTAATTCTATTAATTTACCATTGATAGTACTTATATTTCATGACATGACGTGAATCATTTTTTATAATTGTGTAAATAATAATAATAATAAGTAAAAGAAAAAAAATTTAATTGATGTTAAAGGTTCAGTTAATAGTCACGACGACTGCTTTTGAGAGTTGGGTATTTCATTCGAACCACGTGGAGGAAATCGGAAGCTACACAAGAGACCAGGAGAGGTGAGGGAGAAGAAGAAATAGAAGAAGAATGTTGTGTTTATCTCAGACCTTGCTTTCGACCCTGCATTTGAGTGAGGGAAGGCAGTCGACATCATTTAACATCGATTCTACACTAGCTTGAGGGTAAGGAGATAGTGTCAGGTGCTTAATTTTTACTTGTGGAAGGAAGGAAGATGTTGCAGGTAAGAAGATGAGAAAAGAAGGTTGAAGCCTCGTATGTGAAGATCAAACCAAACCATAAGCTTCGACGCCACTTACGGAAGATTCAATCGCTTCCATTGTGGACAAGAGAAGAAGAAGACAGAGCTGACCATTTTTGTGCGGATTCGAGAGAAATAAGAGGAAGGAGACGACTCATGTAGGGAAGAAAAAGTCGTGTGTGAGATGTGTGTAGAAGAAGAGGAAGAATCAACCCCTTGTATCCTGGGAGGTGAGAGGAGTTGAAGGGTTTCGTGCAGGGATAACTAAACCAAGCCGAGAGGAAAGTGTTTAATTCTTTAAAGTTATATAATTTTTTTAGTAAAGTATGTTATAAATTAATATTAAATTGTATGAATTAATAACAATGAGTAATTTTGGCAAGCAATCAAATTAAAAGCTTAGAGAGATTGAGATAACATTTGTGCAAAAAAAGAGATAATTGAGAAATCAATGAAAGAAGAATATTCAAGTCAGAGGAGAAAAAGAAAAACAGAGTAAATGGTCTAACTATATATTTGAATTAGAATATTTAATTAAATGTATTAAATGTTTAATTATAATTCAATGTCAAAAATATAGACAAAAGTTTAAGGGCAGAACTAAACCAATTAGTGTGAGGAAGCAAACCGAGTCTTTGATGTAAGAGAGCTTGTATCATTTAAATTTCCTTTGTAAAAATTGAAATCATATTTAAGTATTAAATTGGAGTTATATTAATTAATGTCATGAGCTAAAGTGGAGGAATAAGCTTTTGAAGAGGTCTTTGAAAAGTTAAGAAGAGAAATTATATTTCTAAATTACAGTAGCATTTCTTATTTCTAAATGTATTATAATTTCAATTTTTCACCCTTTATGTTATATATCAAAGTCTTATAGTAGAATTGTCTCTTCATATTATTGTGTCTAAAGCATGCATATTAGCAATTATCAATTGACTTATAGTTATTCTAAGAAGATGTTATATGACTACATGATTTGTATATTTCAGTATAAATGCATATATCAGTTTATTTCATGACTTATAGATTAAGTAAAATTGCAATTATTCATAAATAGATAGAGGTAAAGTATTTCATAAGAAAAGGATATATGATATGAAGAATGAAGTGGTGTATATAAGAATGCCTGTATGCGCATACTAAAGAAGGATTTCACCCCTTATGGTACATATAGAGGACGTCAGTGTACTTGCACAGATAGATGTTATATTATCACCCCAAATAATTGTGATGTTTAGATCGCTAACCGCTGTACCAACAAAAAAATGTCAGCCAGGAGCAAGTAGACATCTTTCCACCTCAGATAATCATATAAATTAGATTATGAATCGTCGAGCCGATGTGATGAGGGCGTGTTATGTTATATTTTGACAGTACTACTAAGACAGGTGTAAATGTTAATTGCATGAAGTAAAGTTAAATATTAAACTTTGAAGAATACAGTTAAAGTTAATCCATATTAAAGTTTAAATTAGTTTCATTAAATAAATGAAAAAAACACATGCATTAGAATATTATAAGATCTTCTAGAGTGAAATATGAAAGACCAACATATAATGTTTTATTTTCCTTGAGTTACCACAGTTTGGAAAAGTAATTATTCTACTAGGTTATTTTTGATGACTCGTTATGTCTTTTAAAAATTTTCAATTTTAAGCTCTTAAATAAGATGGATACTAGAGGAGCTAATGTGTACAAAAGGAGAGAACAATTGGAAAGGTAAAACTTTTACTTGTTAAAAAATTACATTTATTAGTGGCACTTTAATGAATAATTGTATATTAAACTATTAATCATAGAATTAGAATAATAGAAAATTAAATTATATTATCCGATCGTTTATTCCCGCCTTCATTAATTTTAAGTCTCGGGTCGAGTTGTGACAGTAATATTAGAATTAACTGAATGAGTATGAAATAAAAGTCAGACTTCACTTTGGCATTCCATCTGGGATCAATCCCCTTAAATCTCCCTTTTTCCTACGAGCAATAAGGTTCATTATTTCTCTTTATCTCTTTAACCTTGGCTTTCTTCTTGGAGTCATTCACACATCTCTTCGTATTAATCTCTCATTTCTCGCAAACTTCCTAGTTTTTCCTTACATTGAAAATTTCTCCCTAACAAAAAAAATTTCAAAACTTTGCCTAAATTTTCATTTTCATTGCACCTGCATCATCAACAAGTATCTTCGTCAAACTTCCTGAATCCTATCAATTCTCTAGTAATAAATTATTATATTTTGATTTTGAGACTCCTACTAGATCATGATATCACCTTCTCTTTTTCTAAATCTCTTGATCTTTCACTCCATTGTTCATGTGTACGATTTCCTAATTTTTTGATAATCTTCTTGCTTTAGAAATCGAAAATAAATAGTACAAACATAAATTATCTTAGTTTATTTTTATTAGTTATTTTAGTGTTTTTGATATTTTCATCATTGTTGCACCCAAATCCTCCTTTTCTTACCTCCGGTAGCCACAACTCCTTACACCATCTTCCTCACTACTCCAAAAAACTAATAAAATAAACAAAGAAAAAAAAGAGAAAAAAATTATTTTTTTAGTTCAAATTCAAAAATTAAATAAATTCAAAATTGCTTACAAAAAACGTGTATTTGATTTGAAATTCAAAATTAATTTGACAATTCATTGCAACCATCATTTTCCTTTTTAGTAAATATTATATTCATCATCATCACTAGCCTTATCTAAAGTATTTGGGGTTGGTTTTGAATCTTCATTTTCATTCATTCTTGTTGAGTCTTTATACACAGAGTTTCGTCTATTCTTAGAAAATTTTATCCCCATAAACACTCAAAATATACTCCATATTTCACTCCATAGCATCTTCCACAATTCCATTCAAAATATCAACTTAAAATCTCCATTATTAGCCTTTGTTTGAATTTAAAAATTCAAATTTCAATTCAAATATGAATTTCAAAAATTAGAATTCAGAATTTGAATTCAAATGTAAATCCAACTCTCCTAATTTTCCCTCCATAATTTTCTCCAACTACCTTTAACCAACCAAACCATGTTAGCTTCTCCGTCTATTCTAGATCACCTATTTCCAAAACCCAATTGAATCCATCAAGCCAACAAAATAGATCAAACCCAACAAATCCAATTACATCTAAACTACCTAGCCGAACTAGCCTAAAAAAAAATAAAGCCCAATGAAAAAAAAAAAAAAAACTTTATCAAAAAATATTTTGGTTAGATCTATTTAGTCTAATAGTGTGCACGATGACCTATAAGCTTTCAAGGACATATTTCCAAAGCCAAGACATAGTTCTTAAGGATCTTTCATGAAAGCATTCTAAAATTAAAGAATAATAGGACTAGGACTATTACTCCTATTTGTCGACTCTTCTATAGGATGGATTTACCACTTGCATTTACATACATACCACACAATTCTTATGTATTTACATATCTAAATAAACACTCATATATAATGGCATGCATACCATTCAAATGTTTAACATCACATCAAAAATACCAAAACCAATATCTTTTTAAAAGTGAAATACAACTTTTCATGCATAGGTTTATGGCACCAATGTGCTATAAGATGAAACATCAAATTCTGGGTGTTAGATATGTAAATAAATAAAAATCGTGTGGTATGTATAATATATGTAAATTTCCCAATAAAAAGGCAAAGTTTAGACACATACATGTTATTCCGAGGGAGATTCATGGCAACAAGGTTTTTGAAGACTTCGTCCCGCTCCTTCTTGTGAAAAACCAAAAGATCATTATGTCCATCCATGCTAAATATCTCGATAGCCACAGGACGAAGTTGGTAGTCACGTTTCACGAGTTCGTAAACATTGTCAAGCTTCCACATATGCCATGAATGGGGAAGATTACCACTACTACAGACTTTCTCCTTACCCCATGCACCCCCATTGTAAGCCCAAGCTCTTCCCCCAACCAATGATTTTGAACTACTACTCCATGTAGAGTGTGACTTCAACTGGAATTCCATGCCCCCTGAAAGATCCTTTTTCACACCCAAAGCTCGGTCTATCACAGAGAGCTCGTCTTCTGTCTCTTTCTCACATATACATCCAGAATCATCAATGTAGAAATTCTCTATGACATATAAACAGAGGTCCCCTATAAGAAATATGCCGTCCTGCTTGTCTAAGCCTACAACTCGTTCACAATTATATTTGAATCTTATTTTCTCAGAAGGTTTGAGATAAGGTCTAATAAGAAATTCGCCATTATCATGCAGTTCTTTCTCCGACTTCTCATCCACACCTTTCAAGTCTTCATCCCTCATAGAAAAAGACTGTCTTGGAGAGCCAAGGTCAGATCTTGCCTGGAAACTTTCTGTTATCCGAGCAGAACCAGAGCTAGACTTGACACCAGGTTCTTGAGCAAACTGAAGATTTGGTTCATTTACACTGCTGCAACGATCATCGGTCCAGGTACTCTGGGCAAACCCCGACATTTCAGCTTTGAACTGATCGATGTCCTTGAAAAGAGACTCTTCATCATCCCCATAAAGCTTCCGCTCACCAGTTTCAGCTAACAGATTAAAATATGGATCCGAATCAGCTCCGGAAGGTTTTTCCTTCAATAGCGTATTGTCTTCAAGTCCAAATCCTCTTTTCAGAATGCTTTGGACAATATCAAGTTTTAAACTGCAACGTTCGAGCTTCTTCCTCATGCGGTATGGACCTTCAATGGGACAAAGCTGCCACTCGGGTTCTGAAGCAGAAGAGTGAACCGCAAATATACCACATTCATGAACTAGCTGCTGTAAATGAGTGTGCCACTCGCTCTCAGCATGGAGAACCCATCCATATTTATCTTGGCGAATGACTCTCAACTCAGTAGCCATCAAATCACGAACCAATTCAAGAGCATATCTCCTTTCATTCATTTGTTCCAAATGTCGTAAGTCAAATCTCGAAGTGTCTCGTAATTTCCTTCCCATTTCTCTTTTGCGACGAACCTCCATGCCTTTGATACGCACACCAGGGAACTTTGCTGACCCAGCAACATATTGAACCCACATAATGGCAGCACACTGCTCCAAAACCATATTAATAGTCTGTTCTGACTTCCAAAACCATTCAAAAAAGACAGCGAAGCTTCCAGTTAATAACTTATCAAAACCCCCATGCAGAACATCCAAGCTTTTTCCCTGGTTTGGCTTGGACACGAGTAAATCCTCAAGAGCTGGCCGTCGATGCAATAATAGATGTTTGAATATATCCACCGCCAGTTCCCGAGCAGTTTGCCGTTTATCACGGAAGAGAGATATAAGATTTATACAAAGGCAACAAACCAAATCAGTGTCAAGATTGCTTGGGCAGAGAATAAGTCTTTTGTTGGCCACTATTAATTGTAAAACTGTACATATGCTGATAGTAGATTCATCCTGAACAGTCCTTGTACTAGAAACTTTTCCACTCTCCACCAGAAAACCCAAATTGGAAAGAAACTCATCCTCTGCAATAGTTGCTAAGAATGATGGCATAAAACAATACATTAACATACGATTCGTATTTTTCAAGATTGCATGTATATATGCTTCAAGTTGCCTGCTTCCCCTCGTAATATACAACAGGCCTTTGCCTACAGGAGAAGCATCTTGTATGCGTCCATCTTTATTGGAAAGTTGCAACATTGACAATAAGAACTCTAGGGTTCTCAACACACCGACAGGCTGAGGAAAAGAACCCATATAAACACGGTCTACAATCATCCAGCATAGACTGTCTAGATTCACAGACCAACGGCTCTTGTCCAGTTTCTTCTCATTTTCCTCATCATCTAACAGTAGACGCCTTTCCAAGAAGTTCAGTAATCTTCCCAGGCACAAACCTTGAAAAACCAAAGCAGAATCTGCATCTATATACAAAGGAACAGCTTCCAAAATGGTTTCAAGAAATTGAGTTGCTTTCAGCTGCTCTAAAACAACATCTGCAAGAACTAGAGCAACGAAATCCAGGATAGCGGTGGCTCCAGCAGAACAAGGGCCGCCTACATATCCATAATCATCAATTTCAAGCAATAGTTTTGAATTGATTGGGAAGAATGTGTTCGCAGCAGATGAGCCGTGCAACAGAGCCCGTGCATCAGGAGATGTATCGAATTCCTTCATGGAAAAAGAAGATCCAATGGGCGAAGTGGCAGGTAACACTGCTTTTGCATCTTTAATGCTGGTACTGCCAAGCCAAGAAGTTAGAGCAGGGACGGGTGATGCAGGTGTTATGGATAATTTAGGAAATGATTTCTCAGATAAAACAGGAGAATCTGGTGGATAAAGTGATGCAGAGCTTGACAAATCTGTCGGAGGGGTAAGAAGATCTGCAATCCCATTCGAATCATGAAGTTTCAACTCAGAAGTCTCAAAACTAAATGAATTGTGCCCTTTGAGAGTTTGCAGGTTTTCACCAGTAGTGATAGATTCTAAATTGGTAGAAGAATCCATGCTCACATCACTAACGGTAACAAGAGGATTCAGTCCAACTATATCTTCTGAGCTAGTACTCTTCAGCTCTCGAGGAAAGCTGCCTAAGCTCACAGAAGTTTTAGTGGACTGCTCATGATCTACTGGCAAGCTTGAATATGTATTCTGAGAACTTGAATTATCATCATTATCAATCATGTTTTTCTCATCATTTTCTGTAGGCTTAAGATTTTTTGCCATCTTCATCGCACAATCAGACCTGAATCACAAAAAAACAACGAAGAAAAGAAAAGATTTGATCCAGTGAGATAGCTACCATAGAGGAAAAGCAGAAATAACAGTCTAAACTAAAAAAGATGAAGAAAACTAGCTTCCAACAAACCTTAGACAAGAAAAATATAAGTCAACACAGTTTTCTAAGAACTCTGGTCGCCTGCATATGGCAGAGAAAGGAGGGCACATCTTTGCCAAGTCCACCATGAACCTCAGTATTGACATAGCTGTAGCTGGAGCAGCAGCTTCCCCGCCCATCAGCCTCGCTGCATATGTTTTATGCATCAGAGCTTCCCCCTGAAGGTCACCTCCCATGTCCTCTCTGGCGTCTGCAAGCTCCGAAACCAAGCCACCATTAAGGTGTGACATATTATCATTTTGTTGTGCAAGCATGACTTGCATGCTCAATCTGTCAAATGTATTTTTTGCCATAGTAACCACAGATTCTAACAGCTCCACAAATTTCAACTCCCCATACTTGTCATCACTAGGCATAAGGGCATGAAAGTCCAGCATACGGACTTCTGGCACCCTCGGATATACAGCCTTTCCAAAAATCAGACAGAAAAGTATGTAATATATTTCAGGAGAATCATAAAAGCTCGGAAGCACACGTGTCAAACCTTGAAAACCTCCACTACTATGGAATTTAAGAGTAAATGTGGGAGATGACGCAAGACACACTCCTAGAAGGGTCATGATCCATCTCATACTGGTTGGATGTACTGCTTCATCAAGAAAATACGTGATCAACTTAGATGAAACGATCTTATGCCATTGTTCTAAAAGCTCATCAGATTTTATAGTCACCTGCAAATCAATAAGCATCTCAAGCAACATATTCCGCACAATAACATGCTTTCCCATTGTTTCCCGGACAACTTGATTGAGCGAAGCCTGGACCGGGGGATCGAATGTCATTATCACAAATCTGACAACAAGTTGAAGCTCTGAAGCTAAGAAGCCATCCTCCAGAATAACACCAAGTAGCACCACAAGTTTTTCCAGAACAGAGACTTCAACATCACCCCTTTGTAGAGTTACAAGAAGATGCTGCACCAGGTTTATCCTACGTAAAATTGTCAGATTATGATTTCTATACCAGTGGATGGAGACTAGTCGCTCTAGAAATCCAAGCAATGCAATTTGAACTGAAACAGGAGCTGTGACCCACAATGTCCAATCTAGAAGAACATGCTCAACCATATCAGCATTCGAAAGAACAAAACAGTTTGAAATTTCTTCATGCAAGTCTGAATTATCAAGCTCTGATATGTGACTGAATGAATCCTTGTGAATTGAGAAGTCATCTAAATCACCCTGAGATCCGATAGATGATATTTCATCAGAAAACTTTGGTAAGGAAAGATTTTCAAGGCTGGTCTCTGCTGAAGTTCCAGAGGGGGAAAATATTCCTTTGCTTATTTTGGATTTCTGAGGTTCCGAAAAGCAAGCTTCGCATGCAGCAATCTGGAAGAAAATCTCGAGTGATGGCAAGTCAAACAATGACATCTTGCGATGCAAGAAAAGGGAGAGTAGATGGTACCCCCGTAATGCTTGCATTTCGTGCATGTTCTGAGGGCATTGATGAAGAGAGCACGCGAGTAACTCCAACACCATGTGCAACATATCCCTCGTTTCCGCAGCTTCAATGAGAGCGAGAACAACAGACATCCCTCCAATCATGCGTAATGTGTCCCCAATAACACGTTTACTACATATATATGTATCTCCATTAAAGCGGCCATAACGAGGTATACCACCAATTGGAGAAGCAGCAGCAGAGGTTGGATCAACAAGATTGAGCAAAGAAAATGTTCCGGATGCTCTAAATGCATCGGAGGAAGTTCCATCAAAAGAAAATATCAGCTTCTTCCCCGATAGCTGTGAAGCGAGTCTCACTAGTCTTTCCAAATCCCAAACTATTCCACTGCCATCCATTTTTGGATTCCCCTGCTTGGTAGAAGCATCAGCTTTCTGCACATTTGAGGCTAGGGATAATTTAGCATCTAGTGAATCTAAGAGAGCCATATTACCCCCACCACAAGCCTGTTTAGGAACGAACCGAAGAAGATCTGTATCTTGAAACAAACCCCTATATCCTTGGCCAAGAATATACATAAAGAAAATATTACCTGCAGTAAGTACTTCCTCAAAAAGATAACAGCTACCAAGTCTCCATGAAAGATCTGTAACTTTAGCACGAGTAATTGCAGAGCCAAGGGTAACTTGTAATGATTTACCAATAGGAGATGGTGAATATCCGAGCTTTCCAGTGTGTCTTAGCTTCCCATCAAGATAAAGATATGCTACGCTAGACTGGAATAATCCAGCTAATGCATTAGGCTTACTATGAACAACAGCAAGATGATGCCACCTTCCTTCATCTAGTTCCATGCCAGGAAATGATAAGGAAAGAGAGCTGCTTGTTGCAAGAGTTAAAACACCATTATCTTGGAGGTAAAGCTCTGCATAGAATGTATTTCCATCATCAGCTGCGCCAACAGAAAATACACGCAGCATAACTCCACCAGAAACACTTCTTGAAGATCCAGCTTTGGACAAAGGTTCTGAATCCTTAACCTGACTTTTGAGCAAGTTTATAAACTGAAACCAACAAACAAAGGAATATCCAGCAGCAGGAGGCCACGTTCTTTCTCCTAGGGAAACATGAACGGATGCATAACCAACTTTACTCATGTCCATCTCAACAAAAGGAGCAAGAGAAACACTCTGCACCCTCGTATCTTCAGTTTGGATTAGTTTCTCCAGCATATCAACAAAAAGATGACCGGAACGTTTTGCTTTCATTTGTACAACATACCTTACGAGTATTTGGAGCTCAGATGAAGAGAGCCTACGATGATTAAGTTCTAGTCATAAATTAGATATGATATAGCATGCAGTTATATTTCAATGAGGAGTTATCACCTGTAAGCACCTAGAATCTCTACAATTTTCAATGTATGAGAAAGTAATGGAGATGAGCTATCAAGAAATGGATTAATCATCTCCAGAAGAAGTCCGATAGAACCTAGGTAATAAAAACCCAATTTAAGCGCAGAGATAACTATTTATAAAAAGACAATTGTCGAAATAGTCCCCTGACACTTTTAGTGGATTATTTTAGTCCCAGATTCTATAAAAGTATCAATTTAGTCCCAAGCTCTTTTAATATGGCCCGAAATTGTCCCCACGAAGGAATATTTTAGCTCCAATTTAAAAAATTTGGTGACTAATATGACACTTTTAAAACTCTAGGGCTAAAATGCCCCATGTAAACAGTCAGAGGATTATTTTAGCACTTTATTCTTTTTAAAAAATTAAAAAACAAAATTTCATTGTTATGCTTCTTACCAATAGAAGTTAAGCTTTCCTGATTGAAAGCACTAGCATTGGCAAGCTTCTCAATGAACTTCAGTAGATCCAGTTGCACTTTTGGAGTAAAAAGTAACAAGGACCGGATCAGCACTCCCACAGCACTTTCATTATATACCCGCTCATTGTCAGGCCGGTCTATAACAAGTGAAGGATTTAGAAAATTGGATTCCTCCTCAAAACTATCAGATGATGATCCACTTTCTGTTTGCACAGATGGTGGAGTAACAATTTCAAGAGCCAGTTCCAGTAACAACTGGATGACTTGTTTTTCACGATCCACACAGAGCAAACCAGACTCACATAGAAGATCATAAAATGTCTGCGAAGAAATGATTGTATGCAGTCTTACACGATTAATGGGATTACCGCACACTCCTGCTGTTATAACACGCAATAAAAAGCTGAAAACTCTGGTGTTGATAGTTAAAGAAGAATGTGGGGCTGTATCATAGCTACTTTGGAAACTATGTAAAGTAGTCAATAGAAGCGAAAAGCCTGTAGCTTCACCAAAAACACGCTGTGCAGAATTATTTGAAACAAGTATACGCCATAATGTTCCAAAAATGTCACATTTAGCATCATTTTCAAGTTTATATTGAGATCCTAACACATTCGTGATCATTCCACTCTTAAGAATTTCAACCAGTGACCCCAATTCCTCATGATGAGCCTGGTAAAGTTAAACTGTTATTGATTAACAATAAGCACAGCGACATAAATCCATAAATTCTAAGAAGGAACAGCATATTATATGAACGGATAAAATTTCATACCTGCAGAGAATCTTCAATTATCAAGCATGATAACAGCCGCAGAGCCCCTGATCGATGGCTATCTGATGCCAAGAAAGGAAGAACAGTAATGACACCATTACATGACCGAAATGATTGCTGGTTAGTTTCAGCTTTTTTCAGTAAGGAAGAAAGGCAATCCCAGGCCACAGCAATGGTAGCCTCATCTTCAAAAATGGGAAACTTCCAAGAACCAGATCCAACAAATCTGGGTGAAGAAAGGATAGCATCTTTGTCCTCTATATGTTTCTTAAAGCCGCGAGAACTCAGTGTTCTCTCGAAAAAATTGGATGGATTATTCTGCTGTTCAATGCCAGAGTTAAACTTGTGCTGTCTTAAATCATCCAACAGCACCTCAAGGACACCAACTTCCCTGAGAACCTTTTTATACTGCTGATCGAAGGATAAAAGCTTGACAAAAAAGGCGAGAATTTTATGCCTTAAATCAGTGCTAATTGGTTGCTGCAATAAGCAGCAGAGTGAAAGCAGCTCTTGTTCTGGAGTACAGTTGACAACAGTAACAAAATATTCCAATATTTTAAGAATTATTTCCTGAAATGAAGCAGGAAATCCTGCCATGTTTAGAATGAAAAGAGGAACAGTCCGCAATTGCTGACACAACTTGTAATTGTCAAGATGACTTGAAAATATTTTGAACATTCTATTCAACACCTCCGCTTGCAGTTCTACGTTGTCTGCCTTCAGAAAAATGTCCTGCAGCATCTGAATTGCTTCAAGGTCTTTGATCCTCATGTTGCCCTTTTCCCACATCTCATCACCTAATCTCTCCTGAGAAGACGTGCGACTTCGGCTATGAGCAGAGGCCTTTCCATAACTAGATTTTGAACCTCTTACAGCAGATATTGTGTCTACAGGGCCTGTTTGTGCAAGGTTTACGAAAACATCAAGCAGCCTTGATAGTGTTGGAGAAACCTGGGATTGGAGGGCTTCCCCTCTACTTGAAAACTCCTGATCTAATAGGGATGAATGGTGGCCATCTGAATCAGTTTTTTGAAAGGAAGAATCTGGATTAACAGATTGAATGAGTGAATATCTGTGCAAGCTGGATAGTGTTAGTGCAAACTGAACAAGATATTGATAGCCATGAGCATTGTGTATATCTTCCCTAAGTCTAATTTGACCAGCATCTGCAAGCAAAAGCAAATAACAGGTTAAGAAAGTGAACTGGAATGAGAACTTTCCAAGATGGGACAAAAAGGAAAAAGAAACTAAAAGATAATAGCACTTTATGGATAAAGGAAAAAGAAACTAAAAGATAATAGCACTTTATGGATTAATATACCAGGTTTAGATGACAACTCCACACATTCAAGTAGCAAATCTATGATGCCCATTGTATAGACGGGATCTCCTTTCTCAGGATTGAAATCCTTCACAGCTGTAAGAAGGACTTTGATCTAAACAAAATTTAGAGCATTTAGTAAGTGGTTAAAAGAAGAAAAAAATAGGAGGAAAGCTAGAATTTAGCAATAAACTGATAGAAATCGAAGCACGAGGATCTGCCAAGACAGTGGACTTCTTCCTTTCTTTTCTTTTTCTTGGCATGTTCAAGAGAAAAGAATTGAACATAATGGACAACCTTTACAGGACAAATCACAAGGAGACCATTATATGTAGACACAAGATCAACTTATATCTGACAGTCTACTGTAATTATTATTACAGGAAGTTTGTATTGCAACAATCATTTTGTATTTTGAAAATTGCCATCATAAAGGTGAAGTCTATGGATTTACGTGCCTAAGATATTGATCTTATTTTTAAGCTTATCACAAGCCTAACCTCGGGGTTGGTTACCTATTTAGAAGTTTGTTGGGGTCATGAATTTTTATATTAGCTATTCTTTTGGGTCTCTTTGGATGAGACTGTTCTTTGGATGAAACTCACCTCTTCAAACAACTTGAAAAATATAAGATGACAAGTGCCTTGCCTCATTCAAGTTCTTACCTCATTAAGTGTGTTCAAATCCAATTTAAAATTTGGCCTATTTACTTCTAACACCAAGACATTAGTTTATTAAAAAAATACTCAAAAATTAACTATCACATTTCATCCATCCAAAAGCTTCTAACAATGTCAAAATCTGCTGAAGAAACTATTTTAAGTTGCCAAGGATTCAAAGTGGAATTACATTCACGACTAGCTAAAGTAAAATATAGTTTTCCATTCAAGCAGCTGGTTAACGTTTAATCTTTCATACAAGGAACAAAAAAGAAAGAGAAAGCATTTGGCTTTAAAATTCTGAGATCATACTTTTTTTTTAATTAAAATAAAATTTCCAGAAAACCAATATATGTTATATGCAATGGAATAAGAGAACAATTTAGTAAAATGAAAAACATACCAGATGATGTTTGTGTATATAGTTTGCAGTGCTTCCATTATCATTGGTAAGAAGAAGGCCTAGTATCTATATTAAAAACATGAACAACAAAAATATAAAAAAAAGGCTAGTTATTTACAGAAAATAAGTAACTCAATATGTATTTGCTATACAAACCTGCATGGCATGTCGATGTAGTTGGATGGTATGCAAACGGACAAGACCGTCTTTAAATTGGGAAAAAACATTCAAAGAACCATTTGTAACCATATGAAACAGAAGCTGAAGTGAATCATCTTCAATCAAACTCAGAGCAGCAGAAGGGTGGCTTGCCAAGGCCTTCATGATATGCACAACGCTTCCCTCTACCTGCAAAATAATTGACAATTTAAAATTACACAACAAAAAAGAATAGTTTCACATGCAGCATTTCAATTTTGCAGCCGTAATAAACACTAATTAGTTGAATTATTTTTCTTCATATGATCTTAAGTAATAAATGATGGTATTTTTGGGTTTGCAATTTTGAAATATTTCAAGGTATTTGTGCCGAAGTTGGAGCTTAATGGACAAAATAGTAAATTATTGAACAAATTATTGGTATTTTGTGCGGACTTCTAACAAAATTTTGGAGTTTCTAAGGTAGTCAATAGTTTGTCTAAGTTCTAATATATGAGGGACAGGTTCACTCCTAATGTTATACACATGCACTGAATGAATATTTTCTCTACTGAAAGTGAAGACCTTGAGATATTAAATTAATCAGTGCATCTAGCCTGTGTTGCTTCCCAAGCAAAATTCAGTTATTTCCGGGAAAATCATACAGGCCCGCTTGTTCAAAACTCTACTTCAATTGATCCATGAAAACTTTTAACTCATTGAAAGTAAGTAAATTCGCAACAATATGCACGGTGCACTTGGCAATATAAGGGCAAAGCTGTGAATCTTTTTCTTGAGGTGTACTTTTACATCTTAAAATTCATCCAAAATGATCCCTCAAGGCTAGATTAGAATCATACTTGTATAATTGAGAAATTAAATTAGTTCTTCTATTTGAAGATCAATTTTGAATTAACTTTATAAAACTGAGAGACTAAATTGGATAAAGTGATACTTTCAGTCTAAATTGGCTACATATAAATGATTAGAAGAATACTTCGGATTTGATCTCTCTCTTCATCATACTAATCTTATCCTAGTTGAAGTAAGTTTTATGAATCCATATTCTCCATATTGCCATTGGTCTACCATTTCTTCTTTCTATTCCTTTGACATTAACAATATATGCCCCTAATATGAGGGCATTTTCTACTTCTTCTTCTTTTTTTTTTTTTTTGCATCTTTAAACCGCCTATTCTTCATTCTCGTCTTCAACGGGCACTCTTGCAGATATAATCATTCCTAAACATATCATTCTAAGACTTTCCATTTATCCACCTTAACTTTCTTATATTAGCCACACTTAACTTGGATATTAATGACTTCTTTCACTGGCTCAAATCCATCCAATTTATCTGATCTAATTTTAGTTTTATAAAATTAACCTTTTAAATTTTTATACAATTCTTTTCAAGGCAATTATCCATTTTAATCACTTAGTCAAAAATCTAAAATCCAATTCATATTCATTTGTATAATAGATCCAAGATACAGCATATCACATCTAAATATTATTTTATTTTTTAGTAACACAGGCTAATAATTTTTTTTAGGAAAAAATATCTGGTTGAGTATATCCTAACCAAAACTTAGTCATAATGAAACTTAAAGGTATTAAATTCACTTAAAGATGATATCAATACAATTTTGATTGATTATTTATGTGTTGAGTTCATCTCAAAGCAAATTCGCCCATCTTGACCAAATTTTGGTTAGGATATCCTCACCCAATTTTTTTCATTTCTTATAAACCACTAAAATTACATTTTACAACCTCATTGTTGCTCTAATAATCCCAAGTCAATTTTCTTATTATCATTTTCTTTATTATTATATATGTTTACTTATTTTAATAGATGTTTTAGAATTTATGCCATCTACAAAAACTTATATATCAAAACTACTCACTTTGAATATCTTTTATAAGCATCTCAACAAATACAAATAGATCCAGATGTATTGTTGATACTTGATGCAACCTACTATAATTAGAAACTATTTAATCAGTCTATAACTCATATAAATATCAGTTAAATTAAAAAAATATAATCAATAAAACTATAATCAATATTCTTGGCTAAATTAAAAAAATTTTCCAAGATCAATAAAAATAATATAATGATTAACTATGTACTCTATACATTATTTTATATTGTCTTAGAGCAAAAATATTTCTACAAAAGATCCTCTTAGCATAAAATCAAATTGATTCTCTAAATTGACATAATTTATTTAAGCCCATGTGGCACCACTATCTTCCATAATCTCAACTTAAACAAGATAATTATCTTTATACATTTTTTTCAAAGGAAACTTCTCACATTTTTGGATCATTATTAATATACGTTATTATTTTTTTAATAATGGTCTTCTAAATTATTTCTTCTTTAAGCTCATATTCATAATTTCTCAAAAGTAAAATGCATCTTTTATTAACTCTTTCATCTTAAAGTAAGACCTTAACCTTAATATATTCATTTCAATTGCATCTAACCTAAGCAAAGTTCCTTGATCTTATATCTTATCTTATCTATTTTTATATATCAAAATTTCTCCCTCTTTAGTAGCTTATCATACCTATCATCTTTACAAGCTTCCCTCCTAAGTTGATTCAATACTTGTTCCTCAATGTATCATGGTAGTCATGTGTTTCATCACAATATATTAATCATAGCATAACATTCATTAGATTATTTCCCCTATTTCTAAATATAGACGATCTTATATTAGCCTAAGAATAAGACATGCATATCTTTTAAGGTACTATTATTCATCATCAAATAAAGGAATGTATCACACCACATATTATAGAATTGAAATTCAATCTAAAGGCTATATCACAAAGTTCAATATAGCATAGTAAGACATTAGTATAATCATTATTGAACTATTTGAGGAATTTTTTCTTCAAATGGCTCACCTAAAAAGTCTATTACCCCACCCATATAGGTCATTATATACATATTATTATCAACTTACCCCACATAACATAGCATTTCTTAAGGTCATTAAATTTTTGAAATATATATAAATGCTAATCAATATTATGCATCAATATGTAATTATCAGTACTATACTTTAACAGGTACTTTTGATAAAATTTAAATTGATAGATAATCATTAACCATGAAGATTAAGACAGGCAAGCACATTGCAATGTAAAAACTTTCTGATACATTGCTTACAAACAACTTTAAATAAATATTTAATAGGATTAAACTCAAATAATTTCCCGACTATTTTCATACGGCTAATTTAATCCAATAGTAGCACACTTCTCTAATTTAGTCCTGGACCATAAAATGAATCCCTCAAGATTAAATTGATTGGGATAAATTTTATATTGTTGAGGGACTAAATTTAGATCAATTTTGTATCACAATCTTTGCATGAGTGATCATTTTTCACTTTTGAATGATACAGCACAATAATAGGATGAAAATTTATACTAATCAAACTTTAGGCTCAAAACATAATTGTAATATAAATAATTAAATATACCTATATGCACGCTCATACAGACACAGATATATATATATATATATATATATATATATATATATCTGGATGTTCAGTACAAAATATATAAATTTAATAAAAGAAATTTTAATTGTGTTTGTAATGTGCAAAACTTGGGAATAAAAACTGTAGGAGATTTTTATTTTTACTTTTTCAAAGTTTAGTATTACAAATAAGGAAAATCAAGCCCCTTTACAAGGATCACTCCTCATCCATGGCAAACAAAGCAATAGGTAATTCTGAAAAAAAGTAAAGAATCAGCTTCACCAAAGCAGTGCGGTAAGAGTTAAAAGTTGACAAAAACAACTGTAATGCCATCTTAAACCCATATAATGCAGCTAAAAACAACCATAGCATAATAAGGATATTATAATATGGTAGTGTACCTCAAGCCGCCGAACATGCAAAGTATCTCCATCACTACTTTTAACATTTGAAGCTGCTTCATCCGGTACAAAAGGCATTTGACTAGATTCATCAGGATTCAGTAAGGCGTTCAATATCTGAATAAGGCAGCAAAGAATGCCAGAGTCCAACAATGGCTGCTTATCAACTGGCTGTGGATAAAAATAAATAAATAAATTATTATTTAAACTTGTAATCGTCATTCAAAATTAAGGTTAAGAATGAAATTGTTTGAAAATGTGATGGTATTTTCAAGTAATGGAATACTTATCAAGTTAAAAACAAGCAGAAAATTGTAAGTGTAAATTTAGAATAATAGACCTCCATTACACTAGAAAGGATACAAAATAAGATGTATTCAGCTCAAGAAAAAGTAAGTGAAGAAAGAAAGCATGAATAATATTATTTAATAATAATAGGATAAAAGGAAATTCCAAAAAGGGGAGAAAAAATAGATGTGTGACTCATTCAAAGACAAAAAGAATTCAATGGTTTGGTATCCAACTAGAATCCTTGAGAATCTATGCAAAGTTAATCTCAGAAAATATAATTTCATGAAACTAATTTATTTCAAACAGAAAAGACAACCCTCAATCTTACTCTATTTATTATAAACAAGCTCTGTTTATCACCCTGAAGAATGTTATGTTATTTTCTAACTTCAAAGTTGTTGTTTTTTAAGCCAAAATATGGAAAGAAAAAAAAAGAGGACTGCATTGAAATGAAATAGAAGGGCTTTTGAACAATAAATGTATTAAATTATCCACGTACCCCTGTCACAAGAACTTCTAAAGCATACAAAAAATTTGAACCCGGGCACATACCATCCTGCAAGGATTCGAGATGAAACACTTACCAAAAAAGGGTAAAAATTATCTTGAAATACTACCGCATCTAGATGTTTTAGAGAACAAACCTTTGTGACATCAGAAAAGAACTTGATGACTTTCACAGCTTGCAGGACTCTTCCCTTAGCGTACATTCTCAACTTCTCCACATCCGTTACAAAGGCTCTTCCAACAACAAAAGAAAAAATGTGCGCTTCAACTAACCTGTGATTGGAGCAATAGCTAAATATATAAAATGAGCAGAACTCACAGAACAACCAACAAAACATGATTTTGAAAAAATATGGAATTGACCGTTATAATCAAAGTAAAAAACTTGATCAAATTCTCACAGTTCATAATTTCTACCAAAAAACATCAAGCTTAGGTGAGACATTAAAAGAACAATGAATCCAATACAAAGGGAAAAAAATTATTTAACAAGAAATTGCAATCCCAAAATACATTCAAATATGTTACACATTATCAAGAATAGTGCGCTGATATTTGCAACAAAGTAAGAACCTAACATAAAAATATGCAATCAACTTCAATAGAGTTCTTCTGTCAAACCAGAAATAAAAATCCAGGGTGTAAAAATCAAGTAAAATTCCATATTATTAACAAAAGAAAAGAAAAAAAAAAACTTCAAGACCCAATTACGACAAAAATTTTAAAACTCAAACTAATCCCCCAAGGAAATAGATATAACTTAAAAAAATTCCCTTGGATCTACAGTATAAAAATTATTGACTCTTAATTGAAAAAGAAAGGAATGTAAATAAAATGTGATACAAGTTAAGAGCAATAAAATGACTAGAAATAATTAAATAAAAAAAAAATAGTAAAGCTTTTATACTAAAATAGCAATAAATTCATAAACCCAATTTTTTGCTTTGAATTATAGTTGTTAAAATTCTATGTACCTTTAGAATTCCAAGATAAAGGATAGATGTTGGTAGAATCCCATGAAAAATTAAAATTGCTCTTTAAAATTAAAAAGTTGGGATCATAGATGGGTAGAATCACATGTTACTTCCTAAACAGTAATTAGATTCCATTGGAGTATCCAAACAACTTTCATGCACTCAATTGGTTAAAAAAAACTTGAAAACAACAACAAAAAGAAAACAAATAGCAACCACTGATCAACCATTTACTAAGGGCCGTTTGAGATCATTTTTGTCTAGTGTTCTTCTCTTTTTTATTTTTATTTTGTTTTGTTTATGTTTTGATTTGAAACAAAACATACTTGATATGTTTGATTAAGATAAAGTTGTTTTCTAATACACTAAAAATACCTAAAAGTTGTTTTGAGTGTTTTCAAAAACAAGTTCGTTTATTTTTAGAAATAAAAAATAGAAACATGTTAAAAACACATTAAACAAACATGTTTTTAAAAGCAGACAAAAAACAAAAAGAAGAACAAAAAATAAAATTGATCTCAAACAAGCCCTGACCTAATCATGTTTAAGACAATATGCACGTTAAGAAATGATATATGTGAATGGAAAAACTTAAAACAAGTAATTATAGAATCTACAAGAGTTTCCATTATAAAATGAGATTTACACTGCAGATTTACACTAAATGTCAGTATAAACATATTAAAAACAATAAGTAATACAGAGAAGGTCTTCATACTTGTTAAATAACTGAGCTACATCATATTGCTCCTTTACTAATCTACAAAAAGCATCTAGTGCCATGTTTAAAGCCTCTTCTTTCTCCTGCAAGGAAAAAAATAAGGAAAAGATACGTAACCAGAATGTTCAAAATCAAAAAGTAAAATATAAAATAAAGGAGGTTTTGTGTATGAAACATGTAAGGTTGTTAAGGAAACCTTTTCAAAGCTGGAAGAGCGGAATTCTTCCCAAAACCTCTTAAAATCAACCTCCAATTCATATTTGCCTCTGCATTTCCAAAAGAAACTTAAAAATATGCAGTAGTATATGAAACAGCAAATACAAAATAACATCTTTTATTGTGAAATTTACAAAAAAAAATATTACACAAGAACTGGATGGTTAAACCACACAAAAAACTTGTAGCAGATACACTGCAACAAAAAAGCACCACTAAATACAAAAATTTTAGTTAACGTATGGATTACACTCTTAGGGAACAATAAAAATAATTCAACCAGAAGATCTTTCAAAATTATAACAAGTAAATTAGATTAATGTTCTGGATTTTCATAAAAAACTACAGGTTGGGACAACAATGAAAACAATATGCTATTTTTAAACTTCAACCCACAATTCTTCAGCATGTTGGGCCAGCTGTGAGAGCTAAATGAAAAATACTACCAGCGCATCCACCAAGCGTACATATAAAAGATCATGGTTAAGTACAACAATGAACCAATATGAAATGCTATGATCTTCAATGACACAATTTTATGCATATTCAATGTCAAAACTGTAGAAACTGTACTTAGATTTTTTATATATTTCTAAGCATTTCTAAGTTATGGATGTCTGATGTTGTTTGCTGCAACATTTGGTTATGTATAAATGAAACAACATATTATGAATCAAATTTCATTAAAGCAAGGCAGGAAAGGTTGCACATAAACATCTCTAGAAACCATGACAAGAAAAAATAACAATATTAAAAATTACGCAATTGGGTACTAAGGCGTTTTTTTGTCGTGAGATGCAAGCCTCAAGGCGTTTTGAGGTGTAAGCCTCAAATTTAAAAAAATATGTAAATTAATCAATATTGTATGGTACAAGTATCAAAATAGTCCTCCGACTCTTTGCAAAGGGTGATTTTAGTCTCAAAGTTTATACAACGCTGAGAAGGGCCTCAAGGCATGCCTCCTATCGCACAAATTTAAACAAGGATAAATAACTAATAATGTTTGGGATATATTAGGTGAAATTAGGATGTAAAGCAATCCTATTTGACTTGAATTATCCAACATTATCACCAAACTCACTCAAACTTCTCTGTTCAAGTAATGCACACATCCTAAATGTTAATTTAGAGACTCAAACTCACAGACTGGCCACCGAACTTGAACAAGAAGCACGAAATTAGAGGAAAAATATTCTTCATGATTGCCCAAGCACTTTAGAGCACTAAAAATCCTTGCTAAAAAGTAGTAGTGAGCATAAGTTTGAGAACAACTTTATATAAATTAATTAAAAAAATGAAATTTAATGATTTTGTAAGATATCCTTAATCCTTCATATATCGGGCTTCAAGGACAAATAGTAGTGCAGTTTTGTCTATAAAGATGAGGAGTCACTGCATAGTTTCCTTTGAATCCTTATATGGCTATTTCTAAAGCTCGTTTATAATGTATAATTGCCATGATTTCCTACACACACCTTGCTGCAAATCATTTTACGTTGCTTTGGGGTGTAATAAAAATGATGTGGTAGTTCATCAACCTCTTCACATCCCCTGTAAATATTGTCCATCTCACATAAGTGAACAATATTCATTTTGTACATAATGGCACTATATTAAAAGCCAGTATTTGACTAAAACTTCAAAAATATAAATCATCTTATAACCTTAAACAATTTACGCCAAACCTCCGGCTGCTCAAATCATCATTTGAATCAAAAATAATAAAAGTTGATCGTCCATCTAATTATAAACAGCGACTAAGCCACCAGAAGAAACATTACGCTAACTCTTAATACAAGTCCCTAATCTCCTAAATCCTTCTACTGTAAAAACATTATTTTTCCTAAGTTTAAATCACCTAAAAAGTTTGAATTAGATCTTCATCTATGATTCAGACTGTTTCCCCCTCTTACACACTACATTCATAAGTACACCATACGCACAAACGACAATCAGAATCCAGAAATGAAAATCAAATCATCATAAATGAAAGTGCTTCAAGCCAATAGCAAGAGAGAGAGGAAGAACCTAGCAGGGGAAGAACTCGGAGAGGTATGTGGTGTCGCGGAAAAATCTGGCGCCTCTAAGGCTCCAGCTCCGGACGCGGTGGCTGCCGCTGTGCCGGAATCGAAAGAGTTGGCAGACTGATGCTGGGAGTGCGATAGGCCTACCTTCTCTTTGATGTCCTTAAGCAATGACGCCCATCTCATTGTTTTCCGAGAAGATTGGAACATGCGCTGCTCATCCGATGCCCTTCTATGGATCCTAGATCCGAAAACTCGGATCCAAAGCAACAGCGATACTTCTGACTCCCAACCTGATTAAATAAATCCACAGAAACCGAAAACCGCGCTGAAGGGCAGCTCCGATCAGCCGAGGCAAGGCTTGATTTGCTCGCCGGCGAGATCAAGTGAGGATTTCCGATTTCCGCTTCTCTTCTCAGAAAATCCGAGAAGGGTGATTCGCTCGTAAAGGAAGATATGAATCTACCTTCCTCCATCTGCCTCCATGGTTTCGGGTAGGAGCGGAGCGGAAGGAGAAGAAAGATGGGAGTTTCGGGTCACTGCACGTCGCGATCCCACCGTTGCCTTCTCAGTTAGCTCTAATGGCGACTGAATCGCGAGGGTTCGATCACCAAGGCGATGGTTTTGAGAGGAACGGGGAGAGGGGGTAGGGACGTAGGAGAGCGTTTCGAGCAGGAGAAAGCAATGGTCTTTCGGGCGGAGAGAGGGTTGGTGTATTTCAGTTTTATTTAAGTTAATTTTAATAATTTAAATTGTTTATAAATGATTTTTAAATATAGATTATCTAATTAATTTTTTTAAAAAATAAAAATTATTTAATATTTAATCAATTTAAAATACATTCTTGATTAATATAATGGAATAATATTTTTTTTAAAATAAATAATTAGTTTCATAATTTTTTAAAAGTTTAATTAGTTTAGTGAATGATTAATTATATGGTTTTATAAAAAATAAAATTTAAATTTAATTAAATAATTAATGTTATGGTGATAATAAACTAATCAAATTTTAATTATGATTTTTTATTATAATAAAAATAATAAATTTTTAAATCCTCACATAATTTATTAAACAATTTCATAAGATTTAATTAGACTTAGCGAATTACTAAATATGCTGCCGAGAAATTTTTTAGATTTAGCAATTCTAGAATTTACTAAATCTGAATTTACATTATTTTATTAAAAATTGTTAACTTAAATCTAATTTGTTGCCATATACGCCCAAAGAGATTTTATTTCCTCTCGTTTTCTCCACGAAATTTATCTATTTTTGTTGAGGGTTTATACGAAACAAAGAAGGTTGATGACGCGATTTCTATTCGGGGAAACAATTTGGAACGCTCCCCTTCTCTCATTTCCTTTTCTTCTTCCCCTCATCACTCCTGAACTGATTCTAATATGTGCGCCATGTAGGACATAAAGGTTTCGCCACGTGGAATCAGAGAAAGGCTTGCAAGTCTCATAATTTCAACTCTAATGCTCTTAGTTATTTTTGGACTCGCCGATTTCACCCGGGGAGATCCCCTTGCTCGATTGCGTGGGACCACATGGTGCATTTTGGGTGTGTTCTGATTATTCTTGTCAATGTGATTTTCTAAAGTCTGAAGAGCCGTCTAAGTCTATGAGGCACATCAACTAGATCGTCTAGTATGTGTTATGCTCCTTACTGTCAAGTAGTTTCAACATTTATAAGGCTACTAATGGTCAATCTGAAAAAAAAAAAAGATTATTTGCCTCTATAGATAACTAGAAACCCTAATTTTTCATTTCCCTAAGTGATTGAAACGATTCAAAAGTCATATGTCTATTTTTTGAAAGCTTAATTATGATTCTTCTCTATATAGAACAAGATTGTTGATATCATTAATATACACTAAATATTAAGCAAGAGTGTGACAACACTATTACTAAATTAAGTTGGAGGAAACACAAGCAAACAATTAATTTTAATGCTTTATTAATCATATCCATCAAATTTGTCATATAAATAACAAATTCAAAGAAAAGAGCCCTTAGCCTAACATGCTTTTATAATCCAAAATAGTAAGTATTTCATTTCAACACAAAATTGTACAAGTTCATAACAAATTCAACAAGATGAAGCAAAATACAAAAAAAAAAAAAAAACCATGAACTCAAATATTGGTAGACAGAAGTAGCCCGCTTTGAGTTCTTTTTATCATCTTCCTTGTCTCTTCTTTGCTTCACTGGGCCAAGCAACAATCTTCACACACACACACTGATACACATGATTATACAATACCCTCTTTTCTTGCCTATTTTAAGTCTCTTGCACCACCTAACAGGCATTCCCCCTTCAAATTTTAAATTTGAAATGGTTAACTATTCATGGTTATGCTACAGTGCTCTATGTGTAGTGTAGCTATGTTGGGACAACATCGCAACATTGGGACAACATTGTAGCACTAGATATTTGATGCTAAAGTGTCGAGCTCTCTATTTCTGGCTCTTCCTCTTGTGTCAATAATTTTGCGACACTTTGAGAGTGGTGTCGAGGAGTTGCATTCTAGCGTTACGACACTTGGTAGTTGGCATTGCTTTGCTAAACTACTGGAAATTCTGTTACTGGGAAAATCCCACATAAGACGAAGGCGCTAAAAATGGCAATGTGGCACTGACATGAAATTCACCAAATCTTCATAAAATTTTATATGAGAACTTTCTTGCACAAAAACACATAAGAAAAAAAGCATTGTATGTACAAAATTATGAAATGGATGTAGATTTTTAGGCAAATTTTAGCTATTATTCTCACTCATCAATGACCTTCCTAATTTCACCATTCTGGATAAGTAAAGGTGAGTTTTAGGAGCTGAGAACTTTCAAATATTATTTATATTTGTTATTATTTTATATATTATAATATAATAAATTATAACTAAATAATTTAAAATCTAAATCCTAAGTGCATAACATTAATCATATAATATTTTAACATGTTTTTATCGTGCAAATTTTTTCAATAAGATTAACATGCTAAAATGCATTTGAGACATTGAGCTATATAATTAGCCAATTATAGTGAATTTCTATAGAGAGAAGTATGATTATGATGGAGTTCTGGCATCTAGACTAAATAATTTAATATAATCTAGGTCATGTTGTTATGTATATTTTTTAGCAACTAAGTTTATCTTATTTTGCATTATTTTACAATCTGTGTTTAGTTTGGTTTTGTAGATTCATTTTTCACCCAATACAGTTTGGGGTGGAGATGGTGCTATAAGGGTCTAGATATTTCAGCCTTGAGAAACTTGAAACTAAACAAACTTGCCTTTTATCCATCTTTCATCATTAACATCAATAGTATAGCATATTTGATTAAATTTTGTTGATATGATGACAGGTAAGCTAAGGGCATGCTTAGATATGAGATGTTCTTTTAGGAGATGAGTTTGCTTGGGACGAATGGTGGAAACAAAAAATTTTGGTTGTGGATACAAGTGTTGCATGAATGATTGGGTCAGCGTGAAATGTCTAGCTAGACTAAAAGGTGTGGAGATTAAAGGAAAATATTGTTGTTGATATTGAGGAGGAGATGTGGGAGCAGAGGGTTGTAGAGCATGATTTTCTTTATCATGATAGGTAATAGTAATTCATCAAAGATACTATGTCTAGAGAGAGTTATTTTGCAATTGAAAATGTTACAGTAGTTGTACCCCTTGGACAAAGGTGCATAACCTAGTAAAAAGATATACATTAAACTTTGGTTCAAGTTTATTGGTTGAGTAAGATTTAAACTATAATAGCAAATTTATCCAATTTTTTTATATGATTATATCTTAAAAATTTATTATAGAGCAATTTATATGGGAAGAGGCTATATATGTTTAGTGATGGTAGTTTATTGATGAGATAGAATCAAAAATAGTCTCAAATTTAAGTGGGTGTTTATTAATGAGAAGTATGATTTTAATAATGTGACAACATTTATGCTTCATACCACTTTTATTTTATTTTATTTATTTATTTAGTAGTAGAAGAATGATTTGTTGATATAAAATAACTATTGAGAATAGTTTTGATGCATTAATTTTAGCATTCATAGCCTAAAATTTTGATTTCATGATTAGTTATCCTTCAATAAGAGTTTAGAAGTGAAGAAAACATCTTGTCATATTTGATTAAGTTTTTTATCAAAAATTTGTAACAATAGCAAGAAAGTTAGAGATGAAAGAAAAATTATCATATGAGGAAATAAGAGCATAAACTTAAAAAAAAAATTGGTGCAATCTATAGATGTGAAAAGAGAAGTTTATAACTCTTGCCTTGGTGGCATATCATCTAAAAAATATTTTTTTATGGGATAGTTAAACCTATGATCATTTTTAGAGGGTAGAAATTGTAGATTTCGTTTGATTTCTTAGTCATTTGTGCTAAGTGCTTAATGCATTTTTATAGATTGAAGATAAAGTGGACAAAGACAATACATAGGCAATAAACTAGGTAAAAGCCTTTATGACATATAATTTAAAGAACAAAATAATTAATCTACACATCATTGTTATTGTTATTAGAAATGTCAAAGATATAGAGTAAGAGTTATTACTGGTGAGTTTATGGACAGAGACAATAATGAAATATATGTTGCAAGCATGATAATGTTAAGTAAAATTTATCGGACTATGTTAATAAAATATTATGGTTCGTGTGAATAAAAGAAAAATAATGCAGTTACAATAAGTCTCTTATTTCCTATCAAATTATTATTTTAGATTGTGAAGTCAATTTGTGTTGGTTAATAGGTGGCAGGGCACCCTAGATTCAAGAAACAAATTGATAGTTAAAAAATATAATTTGATGAAGAGAGCAAAAGAAGAATACATGACTAATTGATGATTATGATTAGCTTAGTGTCAACATGTGTGGGTGTAACTTTCAAATTTGCCATAAATTTGATATTTTATGGGCTAAGGACCTGATTTGCCATATATAGAGGTGTTGGAGGAGGACCAACTTGATTTTCATGTGTTATAAGTCCTATGAATTTTGATGAAGAATGAAACAGAAGGATCAACATGTCCTTAACTTTGATTGTAAACAAATGCTAGATGAGACTATAATTAGTGAATACCATGAAGATTATAGTAAGCTACATTAGCAAGATTTGTTTTCTTGTTGTATCCAAGAGATTAGATATCATATAGACTATGTGATGAAGATTGATGTGCATGACAATCTTGAATGCTTGGTAATTAAGTGAGAAACCATTCATATTGTATAAAATAATGTTTTAGGGATCTAGAGGTGTACCAATATTGATTATGGTATCCACCATGACCATGATTATTGACAATCATGAGAGGAGCAGTGCAAGCAAAATAATAGTTCCATGAAATCAAATGATCAAACTTAACATCCATCAAAAACAAGAGAACACCAACCATCTCGAAAAAAGAAAGATGAACCTAAAATAGCAAGACTAAAGAGTGAGATCACATGTTGCCTCTATATTGAAGCATTTGCTTGTATAGCACCGTATTTCTTTATATTTAAATACCTCACCCATATACTAATTTATGATGTATGTAAATATTGAGAGGCAGATATAAAAATTTTCCTTTATCTTAAATGTAAATAAATTGTTGATAAATGATATTTATGTAATTAATTTATAATATAATAAAAATAACAAATATTAATTAAAATTATATATTTATGTAATTGATATTAAAAATAATAATTAAATAACTAATGTTAAAATATTAATTTATTGGAGTTATTAGAATGTATTAGATATCTATGTATATATTATTTAAATAACTCATTTCTTATTAGAATATATCTGTAAATATCTCAGTAAATATATTTTTAAAAAAATTATTTTTATATGAAATTTATTTTTTTGATAAATGAAATTAATTTATAGTTTAAATAAAAGCACATAATTTATTTTTTTAAGTTGATTAAAATTGTGAGCATTAAACAAAACTAAGTGCTATATTATTGTTATTGAAGACTCATATAAAAAGAAAAATAACAATGTAATATTTTATTTATTATTTTAATAATAAAAAAAATCAAATTTATGTACATTCAAATAAATATTTCTTTTGTAAAGTTTAGCCATTAGATATGTAAATATATATGAATTAAATGTTCCTTATATAAATTCTTCAAAATAAAAAGGCTGTTTTGCAAATATAAAAACATCTCAAAACAATTTTTTGCTATTTTCAAAATATATATTATAACAAAAAAATAAAAAAAAGTAATTATTATTATTATTATTATTACAGTTATTGAAAAATAAAAAAAAATAAAAATATGATACATGACAGATTCTTTACTTAATTATTCGATCTCGATCATTTGATTCCGTTTCAAAATTGCACTTCGCTTTTTGAGAATCTGTTTGGGACAGCTGCAACTTATTAAAAAACAGCTATGAAGTTGTTAAATAATAATAAAAAAAATGCTCAAAAATTGCGGTAGTTATTAGATATCTCTTTTTTTTTTTTTAAGTCAAACCAGGATTAAAAAACTGTCATCGCACATAATTAAGAATGTTGAGAAAATGTAGATTTCAGTAACAGTATTTTGAAAAAAACTATAAAAATACAATTCACCCAAACAGACAAAACTACAGTAAGGTGACGCACCGCCACCTCAAACGGGAACAAATATTACGTCTGGAGTCCAATAAAATCACGTCACATAGATGTGATATAAAATTTTAAAAAACTACAGTAAGGTGACAGAATATTCCTTTGTGTTATTCCACATTATTCATGTGTTATTGTGATAGTATTTATTTATTATTGTATTCTGGAAATATTCCTAGTGTTAACATCAATATCACCATAATAACACCTGAATAATATGAAATAACACGGGAGAAATATTCCTCTGTGTTATCGGGCCTAATCACAAAAAAAAAAAAAAGATTTTTTTTTTCTTGTCAGCACCACGTGAAAGTGATTCATTGGATTTCAGATGCTGAGGTAATAATTTTTCCCCCTAAACGACTGCAAAAACGGAGAGGAAGTCTGTGGAAACTTCACATGCGGTGATGGTAACCAAAGTGCATAAAGAAACCCTAATTATTTGGTCAAGAAAGATGATGAAGCTGCCGCCACGCTTTGAGAAAATGCTTAGCGCAATCTAATTTTTAATTAATTAAGCAAATCTGAGAATTTCGTCATTGCTTACTTTATTAAGCGCTGCTTATCCACCTAATTTAATATTTTAATGTCAATTTTATATTTGAATTTGACCTAATCAGCCGAAGTTCGAGAAAAGATTAGGGAGGTGAGGGGACCCACCGGCACTCGTGCCGACACGAAAAAGTTGGTCCGAACGTGCTTTTCAAACACAGTTGCGGCGTTTTCATACCGCTGCCCCACCAAATAAGCTGCGCCAAACAGACCCTAAGTTTTCGGATAATTTGATAAAATAATTGTATGTAAATAAATAATATTCAAATATATTTTATTTAATTTTTGGATCATTTACACATGTTCCCACCATTCTTAAGTATTTACATTTCTAACATCTAAACTTTTATTTCTACCCAATTATTATACTAAACTTTTATGTAATGCCACTCTTATTAGTTTTTTGTATAATCTTATAAGCTAGATTATTACAAATGTAAATATGAAACTAGATGTAAAATATGCAAATGCATAATGTTATGCGGTGTATATGTATGTATGTATGTATGTATGTATATACACACACGCACGCATGCACATATATATATGCATGTATTTGTATATTTATATACACATACATATACATATACATATGCATAGACATAGACATACGTAGACACACACACAAATATATAACACACACATACACATACATATACATATGCATAGACATAAACATACGTAGACACACACTCAGACACAGACACAAATATAACACACACACACACACACACACACACACACACACACACACACACACACACACATATATATATATGCTGAATCTAGATTTATGATATTGATCACGCCTCAAGGAATAGAGAGTTTGGAGTCAAAGGAGGGAGAAAGAGAAGGAGAAATAACAATGCACAATGACTTGCTCCGTAGGGAAGAATGAGGTGTTTTCGGGCTTTGTGATAATGGGTTATAAAAAGGGGGGAAAAATTGCTGCATGACAGGGTCCTATTTAAATAAGATAAGATGACAAAAGTTAAATATTACATTCTTAAACATGCTTTAATTGGGTAGTGTATGGTATTCTGGTATTTCGTAAATCAGAGTTTGTCGCTCAACAACACTTCAGTCGGTTGTTAGTTTGGGTTGATTTGTCGGCCACTGCCTGGAGTAACCGGTCAACTGTTGGTAGAGGTGGTCGATCGATTTCGGTCGGCCAAGTTTATCTGACTTATTGTACTTTGGTGATCTGGGGGGAGCTTCTGATTATATTTGCATGGTTGTGGCTTTGGAGGGAATAGACATTCATCATTTTTTTTCTAGTAGGTCGACACATATACATGTCTTTAATTTTGATAGTTTCAAACTTGGCCATTTTTTTTCTTTCGTGCTTTGGTCGGTTTTAGGTCTTGTTTTTTCTTGGCTACATTGACGTTCATTCAGTTGGACAAGTGAGACCATGGTCTTCTACCATAGGATCCAAGATTATTTCCTCTCTAAGCTGAATTGATCATCTTGAGATTCGTACCGACATATTTCCTATATGCATATGTTTTTTTGGTGTGGTATAACACTTGAACCCGAACCTTTAAAATTATTCACTTTGTTTTCAATCAATATGTTATGAGTTCAGCAAACTTACAGTCAAACTGACCGGCTTGACGAAATAGACCCAACAATACCAAGATTGGTCCAATCTGAGTCAAATCAAGCCCGGATCAAGACAATAAACTGTAATTTTAAATTTTAAATTAAAACAAATTTATATTTTAATTTATGTAGTTTATCATTTTAACAGCTTTAAGTCTTGAATTTTTTTCTATTTATATAAAAAACTTGGGTGTGTCATGTGATTTTCTTATTTTATTTAAGTCTGAACAATTTTTTTTTGTAAATATAAGATATAAAACTTATGTTCTCTTACAACAATTATTCCATAATAAAATACTCTAGAGCCATTATAAGAATTAATCTTACCCTTTTATAAATACTTCTTTAATGGATGGTGTAGACATAATTATTGTTGTTATGGATTATCCCACTTCTTAAACCCAACCCAATCACAATAGAAAATTTTCATGCATTGTTATCTCAAAAAATGGTTAGGTAAACCCTTTTAGCCATGGAAAAAAAAAAAGATCCTAGAGAGAACTAGAAAGAAGGAGAATAATCTAAGAACTTCTAGAGGGTTCCACCACATTCTAGAAATATGCTGAAAGAGGCAAGTTTCAAGAGAACACTGGAATATTCTAGAATGATCTATAATCATGCATATAGAAAGAATAATGTAGAATTTTCTAGAAGATAATCTATTCTAATGTAATATATGAAGTTCTCTAGGATTTGAGAGAGACCTATAAAGAGAGGTCTCTCCCTCTCATTTAAATCAACCAAGGTTTCGAAGCAACCGAGTGTGTAAATATTTTGGAATGATATAGAATCATGTATATATAAAGAATAATGCAGAATTATCTAGCAAATAATCTATTTTAATGTATTATACGAAGTTTTTTAGGATTTGAGAGAGAACTATAAAAGGTATTGTATTTTCAATTATTTTCTTTTTTTTTTGTACAAAAGGAAAGTCAAGATGAGAGAAGAGAATCTTAAATAAAAACATGTATTGCAAGATTCAAATTTAAATTCGAGTCTTATAACATCATTCATACTTCAGTACCAGATTTTAACCTAGTTGTCATATTACATATCTGTTGATTCCAGATTTGTCTGTGAATCATGCATCAAGGGAATCGAGGGAGAGACAAATGAAGGAGTGCACAGGGGTTTGACCTGTTGAGGCTAATAGGGTTTTTCTGGGCTCTTCGACCATTTCTTATTTTATTGAATTCCTCTTATAAATGAAATGTCACCCCACCTTTCTTCCTCCCAAAATCCTCATTGTTTATGAAATGATCTCTTTATTTATAGAGAATGAAATACAACATATTGATATTATATTTCTAATTCTACTTTAATGAAGGTTGTATAAGTTATTCTAGTTATTTTACATGTATGAGTTTATTGTTTGGCTGCTTCCTAGCTTGGTTGGTTAGGTTTGATTTGGCTTAGTAGGATATGTTTTGATAATCTTTATTGAATTTGGTGGGCTCGAAGGCATTTTTTGTCCTATATCTAAGCGATTGATTCGGTCTTGTATTATTTGATCGTCTTTTGTGGCTCGATAGGTTTTGGCTTTGCTTGTCTTCGGCTCAAATGATTGCACTCGGGCTGCTTTGGCCTTATTGGCTTTCAGCTCGAACGACTACGCTTGGTCAGGTGACTCCTCCTTTGTGATGTTCTTCTCCGCTAGATTGTTTGAACTCCTTAGAATCATTGCAGTCTCATTTTTCTTATACAATTTCACACAGTTTTTATGCATATACACACCTAGCATCTAAAATTTGATATGTACATCTATGAACCTTGTTATTAAACATTTATACATGAAAATATGTATTTCACTTTTAAAAAGTTTATAATTTTTATCAAATATAAAAAAAATTAAGTGTTATGTTTATAATTATAAAAAACTTAGGTGTTACATATTTAAATATATAAAAATTGTGTTGTGTGTATGTTAAATGCCACCAAAAAGGCAATTAAAATCACATATTTCTATCAAATAAATATAATAAAAATATTGTATTTTAATTTTAATTTTTAATTTTATTTTTTCTTAATGCCCCCGAAATTAACATTAAGAAGGACAAAAAGCATGGCCCACCACATCGCATCAGCTTGGGTGCTCCCCACGCCAATTGGAAAGACCGACGGATCCGGAGGAAACACCGGCGGCTGATTTATGTGAGTCAGCTGCAAGCAATAGCCCATGAAACACAGAAATAAACGAATAAAACCATTTAGTACAGCCGGAAAGGGAGGGAGAATGGGTGTTTTGGTGTACGGAATACTACCCTTCGTGCGGGATCTGAGGTCTTTTCTTGTCTCACTAAATTTTCAATGTACTTTAATCCGCGTCGACTAAATCATCACCGCCACGTGGCTGTATCGGCTTCGTCATTTTTTTTTATTTTTTCCAAAAATCTAAATGCTTCGATCGATCCGTTTAATATCATATTTCTTACTCTTCTGTGTGCCTTGGGCATCATAAAATATTTCGTCCGGATACCGCATGTTCGGACGATTAATCATCGGGTGTCACTTTATTATACATCTCATAGGGAGAAAATATTACATCAGGACTCCCATGTAGAGTTACTTTTAAAGTCCCATGAAATCACGCCACGTGGCAGTGACTGAAAAAAAAAATAAAACTTACCCGGAAACACGAGAATATTCTCCTGTGTTATTTAGGTGTTATTGTTTGTTAATCAGGTGTTATTGATATGTTATTGTGTTATTATAATATCGAGAATATTCTCAGAACACAATAACACCTCAATAACACAGAATAATATTTCCCCGTTACCGGGCCTAATTTTTTTCTGTCAGTTCCACGTGACGTGAATTCATTTAACTTAACACGTAACTCAACGTGCGGAGTCTTGATGCAATATTTTTTCCCTCACTGGCGGACGACATGACAGTCGATTGTTGACCGTCCGGACATGCGGACAAAATATTCTTTCCTCATGCACTAACCGAATGCGTCCAACTTAATAACATTTAAAAGAAAAGATCTTAATCTAATGTATTAAATTTGTTCTAAACATATATGATATATATTTTAGAATTAAAATATTATGAAGAGATAATTTAATTTTTATTTAAACGTCGAACCTAATTCCTTTGTTTTTCTCGTAAAGGAGCTAAAGCAATCTGCCAATTACTTATGTGGATTGATATTTCTCGTTATGAACATATTAATTTTTAATTGTTAATG